>JAZHYW010021028.1:0-21224 GCA_037355805.1 Ixodes ricinus | reverse complement strand
GGCACGCGGAAGCCCATCCACTTGAGGTTGCGCACCTGGACACGCACAATGGGCCGGGCGTTGTCGACGTGGCGCAGCATTTTGTGCAGTCGTTACAATCCTCGCAAGGAAGGAGGATCCGAGAACTACGGTAGAAGTGCAACTCCGAGGGACCGGACAAAAGTGTCCCAAATTACCAAAAGTTCCACTTACTGCGAAGACTAATCACTTTGAGTACTCCAAACATTTTTACAGCGGAGCTGTTAAGGGCTAGGTTCCCCAGGATCGTGTCCAGTACCAAACAAATGTCGACACAAAACTCTGGACAGCTACCGCCATCTATGAGCGACGGCGGCAACCAGACAACCGTTTGCCGGCCTCGCTCTTAGATGGCGGCAACCTTTCCAGACTGGTTTTCACCAGAGTGGAAAGGCTGAATTTCTCTCAGCGTCGTCTCTAGTTTTCTAGATGTCGTCCTCAAGGTCGTCCTAGAAGTCGTCCTTGAGGTCGTCATAGACGTCGACCATGAGGTCATCCTTGAGTGTTGTCCTAGAGGTCGTCCTAGATGTCATCCTTGAGGTCGCCAGGTCCTCCAGAGGTCGTCCTAGAGGTCGTCCTAGAGGTCGTCCTAGACGTTCTCCTCGAGGTCGTCCTAGAAGTCGTCTTTGAGGTCGTCCTAAACGTCGTCCTTGAGGTCGTCTTAGACGTTGTCCTTAGGTCGTCCTAAACATCGTCCTTGAGGTCGTCCTACACGTCGTCCCTGAGGTCGTCCTAGAAGTCGTTGAGGTCGTCCAGAAGTCGTCCTTGAGGTTGTCCCACCATAGTACAGCTTCGCTAGCCTTCCTTCTTCACCAGACTGGAAAGGCTGAAAGTTTTTTTTTTAAGCTCATACTTGCCCTAATGTTTTCTTTAACAGAAGTGCATTTAAAAGATTCTACCACACATCTGCTAAGATTTAAAAACTTTCAGCCTTTCCATTTTGCGGAAGAAGGAAGAGCAATGGAGCTGTAGCTTCTGTTCTCGGCGGTGGCTTTCCAGGCGAGCGATCTGCTCTTCTTTCGCAAGGGAATCTGAAGCACTGCGACGCTGTGGAACTTTAGGCGATAGCGGCCTCGCGGCGGTTGCGAAACCATTTGCGCTGCTGCACACATCGCCGCTCGTTCTGCTCCCGCACTTCTTCCTCAAAAGAAAGTTGTCGCCATCTATGAGCAACGACGGCAACCAGTTGTCTGGTTGCTGCCGTTGCTCATAGATGGCGGTAGCTGTCCAAAGTTCGGTGTCATCATTTCTAATCTGGCAAACACGATCCTGGGGAAGCTAGCCGTTAACAGCTCCGCTGTAAAAAAACAAGGTGTCGCTCGAGCTCGCCAGTTTTCGTAAAAAGCTTGTACCGCTAAAAGGCAGACGAGACAGAGAAAGACCCGATGGGAGTGCTTCTGATCACGCGCCACAAGAGTCTTTGACAGCTAAAGCTTTCAAGCATGCATGCACTTCGACCGAAGTCCATGCAGCGGCAGGCGAGACCACAATAACGCCCCCGTTTGGGTCGAAACGAACAAAATATGTTAAAGGAAGCCGGTGGATTGTAGACCACAACGAGCATCCTTTCTTGCACGAGAGCACGATTTTGTCACATAAAGGAGCGCCTTTGATGTTCTGAACTCCAGATGGCTGTGTAAAGAGCTCACCTCTTTGGCCAGGGTGATGATCTCGGGCAGGAAGTTCACCTTCAGCTTCAGCACATTGCCCGTGCGGGAGCGGGTGCTCTCGATGGCAAAGATGCGTCCCGTCACCCCCAGCTGGCGCTGCTGAACCTGAAAGCGCCAGAGCGGAGACTCGGGAAGATGGCACTGGCACATTCGAGCTGCCAGATTCAAGAAATAATCGGGGAACCGGGACACCATTGCTTCAAACACAGCAGCAGGCACTTGTCCAAGAATGCTGACAAAATTGCAAATGCAGGCTGCCTGAAAGACAAGCACCTACTTTGAGAGCATTAGAGGAACTATAGCACCCAAAGTGTGACTTGGTGTCCATTGAGAAGAAATGGCAAATGCAGAATTCATTTAGTTTGAAGAAACCCTCGTAGCAAAGTGGTGACCGAATCGCCAGGTTGGTGATTTAATGAGCTGCTGTAGTGTTGTCAGGTAATAACACCTTCAATCCACAATGGCTGACTGAAGCTGGCTGCTCGTGCTGTGGGCACCCAACGAGCGACCATCATGGTCCTTTTAGACGCAGCTCATAAGAATGTTGTTCTTCCTTTTAAAGTGAAAGCTGTAAGGAGCTTCTGCCGCAGAAAAGCCGACGTGGGAAAACCCCGATTGGTCGATAGGGTCATGACGTGCTGGAATTTCAAACAACCCACAATGCTCAAGTGAAATTGACGTCACGCATAGAATGAAAGTGATTAAAACGTGACATGTAATGCGAATTTAAGGTCGCCGATGTCTCAAATGATTTTACTTTATGAAGTAATTCATTTCCCTTAAAGAAAAAATTTGAAGAATTTTAGGGATTCGAATCTTTGGTTGCGAGCCAGACACGCTACCGACTAGGCCACGCAGACATGCTTGCACGGCTTGGGAACGAGCAAGGGTTTACATGTGTAGCTATTGCGTTCCACTCTTAAAGGCAAAGGTTCAGCGTCCTCCCGTAATTTTTACAGCGGAGCTGTGAACGGCTAGTTTCTCCAGGATCGTGTCCCCTGCAAAGAAATGAAGACACCTAACTCTGGACATGTACCGCCATCTAGGAGCGACGGCGGCAAGCCACGCATCTGGTTGCCGCCCTCGCTCATAGATGGCGGGAGCCTTTCCACTCTGGCTTGCCAACTTGCAGCCAACCATTACTTTCCATTGTACAGCTCCGCTGGTTTTCCTTCTTCCCCAGAGTGGAAAGGCTGAAAGTTTTTCTTAGTTATCTTTAAGACACGATCGTGTAATATTTTAGACCTGAAGCGTGCCACGAAGTCAAACAATAATTATGCACTTCCATCTGTGCCATACCACATTTTTTTTTAAGGCAAAAGCCTTACTTGTCTTATTACGTGAAAAGGCATTTGCGTTGTGCTCGAAAGATAATCATAAAAATGTGTCATCAAGCACGCACCTCAGAAATAAAACACAAAGAAATGCACAGAAATGCAGATGCCTCGTCACGGAAGCCGCCGTGAGGCCAGCGGGGTTTGCCGCGCCTGCATGATGTCACCACCGAAGCGCCGTGTGAAAAGGGAAGACGTGGCGAGCTGCATGTAAGAATGTACTGCATGTAGGAATGCCTTTCACATTCCTACATGTAAGCAGTCTTAAGTGTCCCTGCTGAATTTTTTCTTGGAGGGGGACAGTGAAGAGCAACTCTGCGAGAGTTTACAAGACATCACAACTGCATCGTAACAGAGCTTTGTGAAATCAATGCTCGTTTCGAGCTTTCCATGATAAGCTTCCCTAAACAATGACAGTAACTTGGCCTTGATCTGCCCTTATCACGGGACTAGATAGTCATAAGGGTGCCCAAGCAGCGCACAAGTGGGTTGTCCCTTTTGTGCAGCTACACCGAGGCTGTTCCAGGCACTGGGGTGACCCCCGGACATTCTGAACAGAACAGGCACTCACCACGCGTGACCACTCGTCGAAGATGGGCTGGGTGTTGAGCTTGGAGCGGAAGCTGTCGGCGTCGCTCTTCAACTTCTGCCCCTCCACGTGGTTCTCCCAGCCTTTGCCCAGGACGTCCTCCACCCGCTTCATGTACACAGACAACTGGCGGTCAATCTGCAACGGACAGGAGGACAACTTTCGTAGCCATACTCTGACCCGAGCAATGCACGAGCCTCAATCACCTTGCAAGCTCACTATAATAGCGGAACCTCAGCATAGTCAAGCCAAGGCTAAGCTTCACTATAGCAAGCTTTCAATATAGCAAACCTTTGCTACACTGAAGCTTCGCTACAAGAAACTTCCATCATAGTAAAATTTCCATCACAAAGTTGTAGTACCATAATGTCGGGTTTCAGACTCGGTTTTTCGGAAGCACATTAAATCTGCGCTCAAGTAAGGTTCGCTCAAGTGTGGCTCACTTAACTAAGGCTTTTACCATAGAGCTTTGTCATGATCCGCTCTGCTGCCATTGAGCGCACACTGAGAAAAGTGGGAGAGTTCCCGCTCCAATAGTAGCAGTCGCAGACTGCACGCCCTAATGAGGCTACATCGTAGACTAACGCAAAAACGCTAGAGCTGGCCCTAGAAATGCTATGCATTTCAGAGAAGACACTGCTCTTCTAGGTAAAAAAATACTAAAAAAAGATATATTTTTGAAATTGCGTTTTTGAAGATTGACTGGCACTTGTCCTGAAGTATTTTCATGAAACAAGTCTCTTATCTTCAAATATTGACTTAAAAACCCAGCAAGAGGGGTCTGTGCATGTTTTTTTATATCGTTTCCCAATTAACTATTTATACACTTTGCTATTTGATGGAAGCCATATCTCCCCTTCCACACACCTATTCTTCATTTCTTCTTTCTCTGGTAGGTGTATGTGTGAGGTATCCACAAAAAGGGGTAAAATATGTTAAATGTGACACCAGGTTGTTTTTCCTTTTCCTTAGATGCCTTTTATATTTTCTGCAATAATCTTGAAACTGGAAAATTCAAGCATTACGAAAAAATTATAAATTATCCTAGAGCTTTTCTTTATACCAGGGGTCTCCAAACTTTTTTGGCTAGGGTGCAGGATTGGGGACTTGTCGCAGTGTGGAGGGCCGAAAAATAAATAAAAATATAGAAATAAGAACATACTAAATAAGTAAACCTAAATAGGCATTTAAGTACAGAAACTTAAACTACAGTAAATATATAAAAAATGCAAGGTGCATAAATACAAATACTACTTCATTCTTTAGAGCGCAGTTCTTAGGCGCCCGTTTCCGGGTTGAGTGGCGTCGCCATCGCAGGCGGCGTAACCACGCATTGCATTATGAGGCGTTTCCCATAATGACGTCACACGTGATGTTATGTGTGACGTCACGCGAATGAATCTGACGTCATGTGAAACTTTCCTTCCTGCTAAATTAAGCGGGAAAATTTCCCCGCTAAATGTAGCGGAAAATATTTCCACTACCGTAATATCCCGAGTCACCGCCCACCCCCTGCTGCCTGAAATTCATAAAAAAAAAGTGGGGTGGGCCACGTCTAAGTGGGTGAGCACAAAAAGTTAAAAAATTGGAAAAAAACGCCCATTTCTTGCGAGTATCTAGCGCCGCTGCAGAAGGGATACATTAAACTCAAAACTCAAATTAGTTCTATTGTTTTATACGAAGAATGCTCATGAAAGAATGTTTTGCTATCGCGAAGTCCGTTGCTTCCATACGTGCCATAAACACCGCCGATCGGCATACAGAGCTGAACGTTTGTTCTGTGAAAGCACGTTACTATGACATGTTCTCCTCGTTAGTTAAAAAAAAAAAGAAAGCCCACAAGAAAATAGAAAGACCAACCAGGCGCAACGAGCGAGCGAGCGAGTGGACCAAAGAAGGGACGAAGAGCAATGCTGGGAAAGCGGAAAAGCTGGCGATTGCGTTGGCAAATACTTTGGCGTCGGGCCAAGTCAGGCACCTCGTCAATTGCAAGCTCTTGCGCAACTTTATTGTTTGGTGCACACACGCTTAGCGTTCGTGCACGGCATGCTATCAACGCGGGTTAAGGCGGCGTTGCTGCGTGGCGTGGACAGCACCACGAACACAGAGCTCGAAATGGGACGCTCTACGAATGTCTGTGAGCGGCGTTCCAGCAAGGCTTTATTTACCCGTTGGCTTTGTCTTAAACATTGCAAAACCGTCATTGTGACGTGCCGGGAGAAAAAGCAGGTTCGCGGCGACCTTACTTCGGCGGAGACAGACTTTAAACTTACACTCCGCGGTTGCATTCCAGGATATGGGCCGTTCGCTCACCTCGTGATCCCTGGATGGGTTACTGCTTGTTATATTTCCACCATTTTTTTTTTTCTTTTTGGGAGGGGGACGATTTTTTTTGTAAGCAAGCAAAACAAACTTTTATTTTATTATCTCCATTGTTTTCTTTTCCCACCGATACGCTACGACTTCGAGGTCACTCGCGGATGAAATGCATAAACAAAGAGAAGTGTCTTTCTCTCCTTCGTTTCACTTTGTCACGGAGGTCGTCCAACTGTTCCCCGGCCGCGTCATTCGGGTAGGATGAATGTTCGCGGACTGCGTGAGTCACCGTTGGGGTATTTGAAGGGGTGGGCGATGACTCCGCATTTTTTGGAAATCAATATTAACCCAAAAAGTGGGGTGGGTGATGACTCGGGGACGGGCAATGACTCGGGATATTACGGTATATTTAAGGGGAAAATTGTTTCTGCTAAATTTAGCAGAAATTTAGCAAAAATTAAAATGGGAGGGGAGCAGGGGAGAAGGAGGGGAGGGTACAGAGGGCAAACCCTCTCCTCCATACCCTCCCTCCTCCCAAGAGCTGAGCTCTAATTCGGCATTACAGAGAATTGTAAACACCTTTAATTTTTTTTAAATTCAATATGTTGCTAATTATTTCACTAAAACATTGTGGCTCAGAAAACTCACCATTTGGGGAGGAGATCAGACTGTGGTGCCCCAAGCGGCTAAAACATTAGAACTCCACGGATGGGGACAACAAGAAACAATAACTAAGCACTCGGCTGACTTAACCGAACGCCGCGTCAGCATTCGGCTGAGCGTTTGTGTTCTCCGGTCACCTGAGGGGGAGGGGGATCTCTGAGGCACAAACGTTGGCGCCTCCGAGCACCGCCATTGTGCAGCGCTGGGCAGATGCCAACGTTTGTGCTGACACTTCTGCAGACTGCCGGCCGCCAGAAGAGTGCCCGGTGCCTCCAGGCTGCCAAATTAAGGTGCTCGGTGGGGCGGCCCACGCGCCGCCGCCTCCGTACTGTCGTGCATTCTTCCCATAGGGATTTAGCCGCTGAACTCGCACGCTTGCTTCCGTTGAGGATCGCAAGCCTGAAAGCGGCTCAAGACGATTCTACCTGCTACTGAGTAGACGTGCCACACCAGCGCACAGCTCTCGCGCTCTAGACGGGCTTGATGCCCAGTGTACAGATGCCTTGTGTTGGGTAAACATTGAGGTGTGGGGACAACAAACTGGTCGGAGCGCCCCCTATAGTTCTGGCATGTGCACAGCATGGCATGTGCACACATGGCAGAGGACTAATGATAATGGTAGAAGGATAACAATATGCAATACAGTTGAACTTCGATTTTACGAAACCCGATTTTACGAATTTCCCGATTTAACGAACAAATTCGGATTCCCGTGCAGCCTATGCCCGCAAAATGACTTTCTCGATTTTACAAAGTTTCTGATTTTCAAAGTTTCTGATTTAACGAAATAATTAGCGGGTCCCGGTGACTTCGTTAAATTGAGGTTCGACTGTAGTTATGACGCAGGACACTAACAGGATATGCACGAGAACGCTAAAGACATTTTAACATAGTTACATAAACATGAATCAGGGGACTATGAATACTAATGGGGTGATGACAATGTACAAGAAGTAATATGACGATAGAACCTCCGTTTTGGTGTAGTGTTCTCTCATTCTTTCCGACATCTTTGTTTGCACTTTTAATATGCCCTGCAACACCGTTTTCTGTTATTTCTTTTTTTTTTTCTATAATTTTTGGATAGGTAGCAGCGGCTCGCAGGCCGGGCGCTAACGGAGAGACAGCTGCCACCTCCGGGCCAGCCAGAACCCCCCTGCAAGCAGGATTTAGCCCGCAAGCCGGGGTTTGAAAACCCCCGATTTATACCTTATTGCAGGGGTCGGCAACCCATGGCCCGTGGGCCGCATGCGGCCAACGAGGCCGTTTCATGCAGCCCCCGGCACAACAAAAAAGAAAATGAACCCCCCCCTTCTGCCCCTTCTCAAATCAAGGACCACACGGCAGTTTTAACATCCAATGAGGTTAGACAGAAGCAAAAGGCACTTCCAATTGGCAATGTCTGGCATCCCCATACTTGGGAGAGAATGTCTTCACTTCCTTCTTGGTTTCCTTGCCCTAATGCAAAATGCTGCCGACCCCTACCTTATTGGATTCCACAGACCTCCGAGTTAACTGAGATAGGTTTACATTCCGATTTCAGTCTTTCAACTTGTCTCAATCCTTCCCGTAATATTTGCAAGAGAAACTTTCAATATTAACAAAACTAATTAGGCTTCATTAAAATCAATTTCATTTTTGTAGTTAGACACTAAAGGCAGATAAGCTATGCAAGTTTCATTTGAATGTGATCGTAAGCCGTATAGAAAAGCTCTAGAAGCGGCATGAAAAGTCGAGCGACCAAAGCACTTGCGATTGCAGGAGACGCACCTGCTTGGCCCAGATGATGGAGCCGGCAACGGGAGGTAGGTCCCTGGCCCGGCTGATGCGGCAGGCCTTGCTCTGGGTGTACTGCACCTTGAACTTTTCGTGCAGGGCCTCAATGTCGTCCTTGACGCGCTGCATCAGCTGCGTCTGGTACTCCCGGATGGCACCCCGGATGTGGGGCCGCACAAAGAGGGCGTTGAAGCGCGAAAAGATGCGGAACATCTCATTGGCATTCTTGGCTGTGCCCAGCTGGTCCCTCAGCCGACTCGTGATGCGGGCCTCCACACGGTCAATGCGCTCGTCGTACCTGCGTGGGGACGAGGACGGTCGGCCAGTTCAACGCTTCTGCGCTCGGCGTTAACTATGAAGTGTGTTGGCACTTCTGAGAAAACTCTCCACGCTTTTCGTGTCTGTCTGCGCAATGAAACTAATTAACGAAGCAGGTGGCACGCATCTGTTATATACCTACTTCAATTATGCACACACAGGGTAATGCGATCATATACTAGCTCTCGAAAACGGCGAATACAATTACCGTGGGTTTTGCTCTTAGGTTCTAGGTTTTGTTCTTCCTTTTTAATTCTTCATTTTATTGCTGTAATACGGTGCAATCCAATTACAACGATACCAGATATAACGATGTACTGCTTATAACGATCAGTTTCTAGAGCTTGTAAGCTACAAACGCCCAGTTTCTAGTTCAGATACAACAATAATCGGTTATAATGATTGAATCTTCAGGTTCTCATTATCGTTATAAGTGGATTGCACTGTAATACGTCTTTTTTTTTTCTTTTTGTGTGTATTGTGTATAGCTTGCTTGGCACACAGTGATTTGCACCACTAGCGATAGGGCTCGGGGCTTGGCACACTTTGCATTGAAGCTTTTTTCCTGCTGCTCGACCATTCCTTCAAAATGGAAATAAACATTGTTACTATTTTATACATATTACAGTAAAATACCGCATAAGCACCCACCTCGTACAAGCACCCACTATTAACATTTCCCGAACTTGGGAATTGTGCAAATTATACGCCAAGCGTCCACCCCCTCCAAAGCACCGTCACCGGCCGAAAATATTCACCCCGTTGAAGTGGCCACGAAACCACCAGCAGCGATGACTGGGGTAGCGTGTGAAAATAAATGTGCTTTCTCCGATTTTGTTCACCCTGCCCTCAGAGCCCTATATTGGCCTCCATCTTGGTTTTTACTGATTTGACCAGACAAGCGCCCATGACGAGGTTAATCCATTTTTCAGTGAGTGTGTTTGGGCACTTCCCCGGTACTTTACGGCATGTATATACCCCGAGTAAGAGAGGAATCTTTGAATTGCAGTGATGCTACAACAAAAGCTGTCAATTGGTTGCAGGAGGCCCGTTCGCGGGTAGTAGACAGTTATATAAAAAGGCTACCTATATAAATTGGTTTTAAATGTGATAAAAAAAACTTTGTGGATGTTGACAAGAAATTTCTAGAATTTCCACAGCAGTTTTCAATGACAATCTGCACAACAATTTCAAAAACAATTTTTTTTTTTTTTGCTAAGCTGTTAAGGATTGCGCAGCCTCCACAGCGTTGCGGCCCTACATTGTTGTGAGAGCATGTGGCTTCGTCTTGCATCTTGCCCGCACACATTTCCTAGTGAGGGAGAGCAATTTAGCAATACAGAAGCTACACTATCCTTGGCAATGTAGCACAAAATAGCTGATGCCGAGAATAGTCTATCGAAATGAAAGGCTCGAATGGCTCGTAGAGCCTGTTGCGGCTCACCTTGAAGAAAAATGGATGCAGCATAGCTTATGTTTCACCCGCATTAATGCGACTAAGGCTTCTTGTGTGTTGAATTTCCCAAAGAGTGCTGCATGTTACACTTTCAAAAAAGCCGAGGACCAAACTGGACGCGGTACGTCACCTCTTGACGGCTGCGTCCCAAGCCTCCGTGCCTTCTTTCGAGATGTCGAGTCCGTCCACCTCCTTCACGTTCTCGTAGGCAAGGTTCACCTCCTAAAGAAAATTCAAACCAATGCTTACACAAAGTTGCCTGAATGCCGGAGTTGCAACTTCGCATTGGTTAAGAGAAAAAACCAGACATTCGATGCAACCAAATACTCGCCAAAAATTGCCAAAAGTACAGTGAGGATATGACTATAATGGAACTGCTGAAGCTAAGCATAACTCAACATGCTTACCGACTCCAAGTCAGCAGCTGTTTGGTTAAAAATACAGACGACTTCCGTTAATTCGACCCCGACGGAACATGCAAAATCAGGTCGAAACGGCAGGAAAACTGCCCAAGCCAAATTCACTTTAATTGGAAGCAGTTAGTGATGCTTTCTTGCCGTTTTATGTCTAAAATGCACAGTGAACGGCATGCTCCGGAGGGCGCCGACGTATGTGATTGCACTTTCAACTGCACTTAGCCACTCAGTTGGAGTGCTTCGACAGCCCCTCCTCGATTCCATGTCCTGCGTCCATCCTATGCTTGATCCCGTTGTCTACAATGTCTACAAAAATGCACAAACTATGCTTTCACACCTCTCACGAGGCCTTTTCACTTTCTGTACAATGTAAACAAATGTCCATGCAAAGATTGACGGCTCTTCCATGCAAAACACCCCACAACCAAGCTGAGCCCTCCTTGTAAGGGGCGACCAAAATCAAACCCCTGAACTTTCCTCCACAACAGGTACAGCCACCGACCTATTTTTCGGACTTCGCAGGGACCAAAAAAAAGTATGAAGGACACACACGACGATTACGAATGGTACTTTCCGTCTTTTGGGAACATCACAGGGGCACTTCTCCGGTCACGTCTTCGCTACATGTGCTCGCAAACCGCGCAACTTCTGGTTACAGCTCTATTCTCGTGTACCATCAAACCAAAACAATACCGGCGCCATGTTTAACGTGCGTTGCTGCCAGATCTTAGCGGAAGTCGAGACGCTGCGTCGTTCAACTCAGCAGCCAAGTCCACAAAAAGCGCAAATCCTAGAGTGAGGGGCGGGGCGCAGTTCTCCTCCGCAAGGGTCGAAAGAGCGGGAGTTTCAAATGTGGAGAGGCAGGGTGTCTACCAAATTGTTTTCTAAAAATTCCCTGACTTTTCCAGGTTTTCCCTGACTATTTTAATTGAATTCCCTGACCCACAACTACCGACACCTAAACGAAATTATTATAGGTAGACACTATTCACAATGCAGAATATTTTATTTAGTTAGATAAAGCAACTACCTTCACTTTTGAAGATGTTTAGAATACAGCATTGACCAGGGTTTACTGTTTCAAGGAGTTTGGTCCCAGTACCTGATCAGTACATCCATTTGTTCTCTCTGAGTTACTTTGTTCAATGACTCATCAAAAGCAACCACCAGATATCGGCCGACACCATGACATACGGTATATCCCACTTTCTCTTTTCCAAGCTGCATTTTTCTGGCGGTCTCACACGAGGGGAACATCAACGGAAACAGCGAGGCAGATGCTGCCGCTGAACGGAAAGATTCATGAGTAATTATGGTGTTCAAGCACAACATGATCTCGGCCTTTGAGACATCCTTCTTCAATAAAAAGCCACCCACCGACGTCTTCACAGAGGGGCTAAGAGCTTCCGTGGCGGTGGTTAGACGCATTGCCGGAGCCCTGCAAGCACAATCGCTACCTCCGGACAAAACGCCTGTTGCGGTCGCGGAAGGCAAGTCCACATTTGTCGCAGTCTTGAAAAATACGATTGGGCTCTGGGAAACGCTTTGCAGATATTTCATAGCAGCTTGATGTTTCTTACCCTCAACATGAGTAGTAATCGCCCTATTCCCCATGTGGCTCAGGGAGAACTTCTTACAGCACACTGAGCAGTGAGCACTATTTGGATCATTTGGAACGGGCCTAATCCAACTCGCATTCGTAGATATGTCCGGGTTTGTCCAGTTGAGGTTGAAAGAGCACTTCCTCGACAGCGACACAGTTACTTTCACATATCTCCACTTCCGGAAAATAACACAATAAAAAGCCCAACCCAAAGCCACAAACGCACATGGCAGAGCTCGTAAAGGGCAGGCATCCAATTGCGTTTACAAGGAAGCGCGAAAAGGCGAAAACACCATATCTGACAAACGAATGGATCGCTCGATGCGCCACTCAGAGGGTAGATAAACGACGGTTGTTCTTTTCTGAGTGGGTGGTGACTTGCGCCACCTAGTATCGGCTAAAGTAACTATTTCTCCTCGTAATAGAGCAAGACTCACCACCTGACTAGAGTCACGAACTAAACAAAATGGCCGCTGCTACTCCGCTTCACTAGTAACTGTGAGTAAGTCTTTAGCCGCCATACTTTAGCGTTGCTACTCTAAAGTGTAGCTTATTTAGTGGTTTTAGAGTGTACTAAAAACGACGAGCCGCCAGCTTCGCACATGCTCTCGTGTGAAGCGCAGCGCGTGGAAAGTTTGCGTGGAGGCGCTGCGGCCGTACCCGCCCGTCTGTGCCCGTCAGCTTGGGCGGGTCGCGTCGCGCCTAGGGGGTCGCGACGCCGCACTTGCCTGCGGTCGTGGCTGCGCACCTGCCCGTGCCTGCCACTTCTAGCATGAGCGGGCGAGCATGGGATAAATTCCCTGACTCGGCAATCTTTTTTGGAAATTTCCCTGACAATTCCCTGACTTTTCCAGGCGTCTTAAAATTCCCTGACAATTCCCGGTTTTCCCGGTCGGTAGACACCCTGAGAGGTTCTGACTCCGACTAAATTACGTCCTGCAACGTAAATATTGCTAAAAAAATATTTTTTTCGCGGAACATTTGTTTTGTGACATGCTTGTCCCATTTAGGCTGTTTAAAAAAACACTTTTTTTTCTTTGCAGTTACCCTTTAAAAGCGAGTTCAAAGATGGCGACACGCCCTTTTTGGGAAGAAATTCTTTCCGAGTGAAGTGGTCGACGAAGGGCGCTTGTCGGCGAGTTGCAAGCGATGGCTTCGCCCGCGGAGAAAAAGAGGAGTCTTATCCAAATATGTACCTATCAGACTCTCTTCGAAACGAGTTATAATTCAATCATGCGGAATCTGCACGAATTAGAGGGCTTTTATTGGTTTACACAATGTAGTCCGCAAGAAAAAAGAGTCCACATGTTTTTCTATTGCCCTGAGATGAATAGGCGGTTTTGTAATATAGGACTTGGTATATGTGGGAACTAACACATTTTAAACAATATAAGATCAAAAACGACCTGTTATCCAAAATGACTTCAGTGCCCCTTTAGCAATCACTGCCTCCTATTCTAGCGTTATGCTCGAGTACTTTCTGCGCTTCTCAGCAACACATCGCGGCGACGGAAGGACAGATGGGGCAATGACGTCCAAGCCAGCACAGTTCGAAAACACAATTCACCGAGACGAGATCGAGATGAGAGGCGCAAGTCCACGACTGCAATGGCGAATGAACGAAGCAAAATGGTAACTACAATGATGATGATGATAATGCGCAGCTAGAGAAAAAAAGCCATACAGCGTCACCTAGCGGTAAAACTTAACAGTGCTGAAACAGCGCTGCCATACCAAGCCAGTAGTACATGTCCAGCCAACATAAAATCCAAAATGGCCACTTCTCGGTGGTGTTTCCTGATGATCGCTCGCGACGATTTTGTCCGAAAAATCTAGCTTTCGGACTTCAAGCTGTCACAAACATTGGTCATGAATATGCAATATTTCTGTCGGGTAGGTCACGGTTCCTCCTTTAGGTCCGAAATATTAGACAAGTCCGAATTATCGGTGTAGGAAAAATCGGTCACACAACTGCAGTCGCCGAGAGCTCAGCGTACAAGAAACCCTGACTCTTGAGGACGAGAGATGCTCACCTCGATGGCAGTGCTGTCCGAAGCATCGAGCACGGCGGCCTCCGGCACCTCGGGCTGGTCCCCATCGGGGGTGGTGGCGCTCGCCTGGAGGCTGCGGGGCGCCATGACCGGCCGTAGCACGCGCACAATGACCGTGCGCAGCTGCTCGTGGTGCTTACGGAACCTGTGGAACGAGGAGTCCCCGCCCCGAAAATCGGTCACCCAAATCCCCTCAACTCGGTGCAGAACCAATCAATGAGAAACGCAAGACGACGACGTGCAACGCGAAGTTTCCTCGGCTCCGCATTATCCGCACGCCAAACCTCCGGGAAGCGAGACTCTTGCACAAGCTCGATTTCTCGCAGACGAGTTACGGCAAACAACTTGCAATGTCTGCAAACTTCGGAAGAGTTTCAGTGAACTCGGTCCTGGCACTGGTTGCAAAAGCACCGGCAAAGACGACGAGCGAGCGCAGGCATCGTGGCATCCCAACCCGTGACTACCAACATTCTTGTAGTTGACTAACTGGCTGCGGACAGATGTACAGCAAAAAAATTTAGCAGTCCCGCGTTAATCTACTGGGCGACCCAAGGAGCGGCCAGGCTCTTTAAATCGACCGCAAAATTCGGTTTCTTAAAGGACACATGCAAAGGAAAAAATTGTCAAAACTCAAGTGATTAAAATTGACCGCATCTCCACGTGGTGAATGATGTTGATTGGGGCGAAGCCCTGGTGGTGCTTGTATGCGTAGACGCTGAGCCGCAGCATGCCGAGCCTTTGTTCGTTTTCATCCATGTCAGAAAGAGAATGTGTGGTATGAAACTTGGTTATATACGCATTTGACCATTGACCGCAGCGCCCTCTCGTCTATAAACGTTGAGCCAATGCATGCAAAGTTTAACGCGATTATATACGCATTCGACCACAGCGCCCTCTCCTGTATAGACGTTGAGCAGCTACATGCAACGTTTCATCCATGACATCCCCAGCTCTTGAGTTACTACCACATCTCAGAGCCCCCTACTCGTCCCGCAGTCGTGGCCGAGTGGTTAAGGCGATGGATTAGAAATCCATTGGGGTCTCCCCGCACAGGTTCAAATCCTGTCAACTGCGCAAACAATTTTTTTTCCATCTTTTTTTTTTTTTTTTTTTACACGAAGTTTGTAGAGCACGTGAGCTCACGAGCTACATACGAACATGGCTAGCCCCTAAGGAGCTTCGCCCCTAAAAACATCTTTACAGCAAAGCTGTTAAGGGCTAGGTTCCCCAGGATCGTGTGCGGTATGTCGACACAAACCTGCCTGAACAGCTACCGTCATCTATAAGGCCCGCTTCAGACGGAGCAATTTCACCCAGCAACTTGACATCGCAACACCAGCAACACGGGTCGTCCCCCGTTCACAGGCAGCAACCGAATTGCTACGACTTGCTATCATCATCATTCACTTTGAATTTTCTTGTACTATTTAGATGCCCAGCTACGCACTAAAAACGTATTTTTATATCTTTGAACGGCGTTGAGAATACTAACTCATCTTTCTGAAAAGGTTTATTTCCAGAAACGATCGATTTCAAACCAGAACTAAGTCTTTAGCTGTCATCATCACCGCCACGGGGGTGTCACGTGAAAACATTGCGTCCCTGATTGGCTGCTGCCGCTTCAAACGGCCCGAGTTGCTCGGGTCCGTTTGAGCCGGACCCGATCTCAGCAATTCGTGTCGATCTAGGGAAAGCTAGGGAACAACCCACCAGCAACCTCAAAATTGCTGCAAAAAGTTGCCCCGTCTGAAGCGGGCCTACAGCGGCGGCAGCAAGCACAACAACCAGTCTGGTTACCGCCGTCACTCACAGATCGCGGCAACCTTTCCAGCTATCATGGAAGAATGGATAGTTGGGCGCATTGGTGAAAATTCATCGTAGGAAACAGCGCGAAAAATCAGCAGAACCCATCCTTTGGGAATGATTATCTACGTTAATGCGAATAGCATCAAACGGTGCGGAGTTATGCGCGTTCGTCAGGTGGCCGGCAACACTCTAGCTACGCCAGCCCACTCTTGAGGCGATTCTAAATTTGTTGACACTTTCACAGCCCTGCGCACGATCTCCGCAGCCCAGCACGTGCGTATGTGTCACTTAGGAAGGCGAGCAAAGCACGCGCCATACGCGACAAACACTCAAAATGGTACCGACCAGACTTTCTTGCGTCTCAGCTAGTCTCAACAACGGTACTCTAAACGGTTGTTTATATCTTTACCATAGGACGCGCTTACAGCGCTGTCACAGTTGCGTGGCAGCGCTGCACGAGGGTCATTCCGCTCTCGTGAGGTGAGACCGGCCGCTACATCACCCTCTCCCGAGCGCGGGAGAGGGTGAGCTAGGGGCCGTGCTAAGCCTCATGAGAGCGGAATGAGCCTCGTGCATGGAACGCGCGCGATGGTAAAGATATAAACAGGTGTTTAAAGTGCATTGAATGACTGCCTTCATAGCTCTGTGGTTAGCGCGTCTGCCTGCTGATCAAAGGTCAACGGTTCGAATCCCGCCGGCGCCGGTCTTTTTTATTTATTTATCGACCCGCGGCGTAAGAGGTTAGATAGCCAGATAGATAGATAGATAGATAGATAGATAGATAGATACATAGACGAAAAGTGCGTGAAGTATCCAAAGAATGCTATTCGCATTAAAACAGACGACGACAAAGAAGAAGCACACGTAATGAGCGCAGCACTCGTCTCATGTGTTTCTTCATCTTCGTCTATTTTGCGCGCTGTTTCCTACGCTCTTATCAGTTTCGGTTTGGACTCAGGGTGGGTCGGCCGCGCGCCCTTTCGGGGAAAGGAGACTGGCTGCGGAAGGAGCGGCGACGTACGCAGCAGCGCGAATGGGTCCGCAACCGCCGCAAAGTCGCTGTCGCCTCGACTTCCACTGTGTCCAGCACTTCAGATTCCCTTGCCAAAGAAGAGCACATCGCTCGCTTGGAGAGCCACCGCCGAGAACAGTACCGGCGATGTGAAGGGCACCGGCGGGCCAACGCCACGGACGACGATCGTGCCACGGAGGCAAAGCGCACGCGCGAGGCCTGGCGACGACTAGCACTCCACGCCGGCTGAACAGTTCCCGGGTGCGACGGCGAGGTTCCGGAGGGAGTTCGTAGAGAACCCATTTGTCGTCACGTGCGCCGTGTGCGACAGACCTGGTTCGCCGGAGACATATCCACGATCGGCGGCATGTCAGATGAGAAGAAGCGGGAAACGGGCGTGTGCGCGTTGCGGCAGTGTATCGAGCACAGCTCCGCTGGTCTTCCTTCTTCACGAGAGTGGAAAGGCTGGACGTTTTTTTAAACAGCTTAGATGGAAAAAGGATGACATAAAACGATTTTACAACGAAGAAAAAATTTTTGAGCTATATTTACGGCGCTATACTAATCTGTAGTTGGCGCCCGCGGGCGCGTGGGAAAAGTGGCCCTTATTTATCACGTGACTGGCCCTTATTTATCGCATGGTGCTTGCTTTCTTTCGGAAGCTTCCTATGGCCTCTAAAAGTAACTTATTCATCTTTGTTTGAAGTATAACAAAAAACTAAGATTCATAAGTAACTTTTAGAGCCCAAAGGAAACTCCTGAAAAAGCACAAGCAGACATGATTGACCTGTGCACCGGTCAGATGACGGCGGCGGCGCCCTGAAGCAGACGAACTTGTGCGGCGGCGGCGACGGCGGTGTGGAGAAACATGTTGAAGTGGCGTAGTATAACGCTCAGCGTGCGGTGGTGGCGTGACTTTGCGGCAGCAACGACGCAGCACGCGGGCCTACCACGTGACCAGCAGCGGCTCCCGCGGGTGTCAACTACAAATTCGTTTTGCGCCGTAAATATAGCTTTAAATTGTTTTTTCTTCGTTGTAAATTCGTTTTGTAATATTCTTTTTCCATCTAGCCTGTTTAAAAAAAAGTTTTTTTCCTTTGCATGAGTCCTTTAACCTATCACGCCACGATTTTGTGCAGCGTTGCCCACAATGGTGCATTTTTTTTTGTAAAATTTGCAAAGAGCGGATTTACCTGAGGAAAAAGTAAAGGAAGAAAAAGGCTTAGCTCCTATGGAAACGCAGCGAAGCCATCGGTCTTCAAACAATACGGTGCCGCTTCGCACGGGAGACAAGAGATGGCGCAAGCGGTCGCTGATGTCAACTGCCGCCAACGAACAAGCATATGGCGCCGAGAGCCAGCGTCCTTAGCAGACGATCGTTTCGAACTCAAAAGCGGCGCGAGCTTTTCTGATATCAGTTGCCAATGCATTATTTTATCATCCTTACTAATAAAACATATTGATTGGACAGATAACCGACTAAAAAAATGATTTGTCGGGATATTTTGACCGTTTTTTTCGGGTACTGATGTCGTCTGCTTTGCAGTTCCTTGTTGTTACTGCACCTGTTTTAATGCGAATAGCATTCTTTGGATACTTCACGCACTTTTCGTCTATGTATCTATCTGGCTATCTAACCTCTTACGCCGCGGGTCGATAAATAAATAAAAAGACCGGCGCCGGCTGGGATTCGAACCGTTGACCCTTTGATCAGCAGGCAGACGCGCCAACCACAGAGCTATGAAGGCAGTCATTCAACGCACTCTAAACGGTTGTTTATATCTCACAGACGCGCTTACAGCGCTGTCACAGCTGTCGGTGCGCGCGCTGCCCATGCACGAGGGCTCATTCCGCTCTCCTGAGGCTGAGCACGGCCGCTAGCTCACCCTCTCCCGCGCTCGGGAGAGGGTGATGTAGCGGCCGTGCTCAGCCTCACGAGAGCGGAATGAGCCCTCGTGCATGGAACGCGCGCGCACCGGTAGCTGTGACAGCGCTGTAAAGCGCGTCCTATGGCAAAGATATAAACAACCGTTTAGAGTACCGTTGGTTGAGACTAGCTGAGACGCCAGAAAGTCTGGTCGGTACCATTTTGAGTGTTTGTGCGTATGGCGCGTGCTTTGCTCGCCTTCCTAAGTGACACAAACGCACGTGCTGGGCTGCGGAGATCGTGCGCAGGGCTGTGAAAGTGTCAACAAATTTAGAATCACCTCAAGAGTGGGCTGGCGTATCTAGAGTGTGCCGGCCACCTGACGAACGCGCATAACTCCGCACCGTTTGATGCTATTCGCATTAACGTAGATAATCATTCCCAAAGGATGGGTTCTGCTGATTTTTACTTCGGATTATACTGTTTAAGCCTGTTTACTCAGATTTAACACCTATCTGTTTATCTATGTAAAATACAATCCCGGGTGCCTTTTTTTTTTTTTCTTCTTAAAATGGAGATTAAATATCGCCAAATGGCCCTTTTCTGAGATATACAAATATTTTTTTAAAAAGTCACAATGTTAGGCTGTGCTTTTAACGAGAAAAAAAAAACACGCGTGGCTGTAATTTCGTTTTTTTTTTTTGTGACGTTTAGGGTAGATAGATTATGTTTGCGCCATAAAATTGGATCTTGGAGTGCCCAACGTCCAACAGCAGCTGCTTTTTAGGGGCGAAGCTCCTCAAGGCGTGGGTCTGTCCCTCCTAGTTGTGGGTATGTAGCCACTTCGAGGTTTAGTTTATGAATGGCTCAAGAGATGGCGTGTTCCGGACTAACTTTATGTAGAGATGACAGATGGCGCTTAGCTCATGTTATAAAAGGCACTCGCTCTGGCGCTGCTCGTAGTTTAGCTGGATGGAGGCAGTAGACAAGGCTGCGGAGCGGAGAGCGCGCAAGGCGGCGGCAGCGCGCGCTCGCAGACAGAATCCAGCCGTGCGAGAGCGAGAGGCCGAAGCATGTCGTCAGGCTGCGCGTCGACGCCGCCAAGATCCGGCCGTGCGAGAGCGGGAAGCCGAATCGCGTCGTCAGTCTGCTCGGCGACGCCGCCAAGATCCGGCCGTACGAGAGTGGGAAGCCGAAGCGGCACGGCAGCGTCGCCAAGATCCGGCCGTACGAGAGCGGGAAGCCGAAGCGGCACGGCAGCGGCGCCAAGAGGATCTGCAGAACGTCAGGGAACGGGAAGCGACAAGAAAGCGCGCGTATCGGCAGGCAGACCCGATGCAGCGAGAGCTCGTGAGGCGTCTGCAAAACGCATCAGGCGAGCTCAGCCCGAAGGTGCCGACGCGCGGTTTAAGCGAGACTTTCTAGACGTTTCGTTCGGCCATAGCTGTGGTGTGTGTGATAGATTGTGGTTTGTATACACACACACACGGATGTTTCTCACGTCTTTTACATGGCGATGAGTGGGGCGAGATTAACGGAAGAATCGCTGGTTTACCGACGATTCACTCCGGAGCTTCGCCCGCTCATCATCATTCACTACACGTGGATAATGCTGTGACTTTCTCTTTTTTAATTTTTACCAGAACTTTTTACATTTTAGCTTTTGTTCAGCACAAGATGCATATTCTGCACCAGGCGCATACACTGCACATATAATAATCTCATTCGCAGCACACTTTGAAAGATTCCTACAAATAAAATCGCTATTCGATATTCGGCTTTTTTTTCTTGATTCTATTCGGTATTCGATTCGAAAACTACTATTCGGTATTCGCACAACCCTAAAAATAACCTTATCTGGAGGCAATGCAATGGCTATTTCCAGAAGCCACGTGCAGCGAAACACCAAGAGCGAACCGAGGTGCCGCCTCCAACTCACTTTTTCATCTGCTCCATGCGTGCTTGGAGCGCTTGTGGGCAGGACTGACCCTCCAGGCGGTCTTGATGTGCTCGTCGCGCTTCTTCTTCACAATGTCCCTGAGCAGAGTCTGCAGCTTGTCGTGCTCCTCGTCCCAGGCGTTGAACACCTCCAGGCATCGCCGACATCACCGCCTCAAAGCGGTCGTAGGCGCGCGTGCATCAGGCGACGCGTGCCCAGCACCTGACGGGAGAAGACGCCAAAACGAGGCACCGAGGCGTTCCCAAACCATAAACGCTCCACTACAACGAGCTTCACTCAAAACAAAATGTTTTCATTTAATTAGATGCTGCGTTAAAGGGGCGGTCCAACTATGTTCGAACATCGGCGAAATAATTGTGGGAGTTTGTC
>JAZHYW010021027.1:0-21753 GCA_037355805.1 Ixodes ricinus | reverse complement strand
ATTTGTGCTAATTTGCTTACTGACTGTGTTCATGGACATTCCACCTGTGTTTCTTTCTCCTTTTTTTTAGGGGCGGCGTCACACAAGCCACTGTTGGCTGCGATTGCCCCCGCACTCCTGTATGAAGTTATGAATGTTCCTGAATACAAATTATTATTATTATTATTATTATTATTATTATTATTATTATTATTATTATTATAGAGACGTCCCCATCTGCGGGGACGTCTCTTCGCACCTGTCCTCCGTCGGAATCGACAAAGTGGAGTGCCGTCGTCTAAAGACCCGTTTCGACACATACGCCTCCTTTCATGTGGCCGTGGCTGCGGAGGATTTTGAGAAACTTGCTAATCCAGCTGTGTGGCCGAAATCCTGCCTTTTTAAACCTTTCAGAGGAACCCTTCGGAGAGACATGCTCCACGCTTCAGAGGGACCTCCCACGACCAGTGACAGTTGATGCCTGACGTAGATTTATTCTATCAAAACGTCCGCGGCTTACGCACAAAAGCCGATTGCTTTTTTCTAACGTTACAGTGTCTAATTACTCAATTTTTTGTCTAACGGAAACTTGGTTATATCCTAACATCGGGTCGTCCGATTACTTTCCGCCTGGTTTTGTTGTGTACCGGCGCGACCGTGACTTGTTTCAAGGAGCTGGAGCGGGAGGCGGTGTGTTGATCGCGGTCGACAGGCGTTACAGCTCAAGGAGGCGTCAAGATTTAGAAAACTTTCCTGAGAGCTTGTTCGTCGAAATTGAGTATGCAAAGAAAGAACGTATTCTTATTGGCCTGTTCTATCTCCCTCCCCAAACGCCGCCTGATGATTTTCAGCGTTGTCTCGTTGGCTTAGAACAACTCAACGAGTTACAGGGGTGCAATCTTATTATTTTGGGGGACTTTAACGCCCCAGGCATCAACTGGACTGATCTAAACGTTTTGAGTGACAACTTTTATTGTAAGCAGAAATGCAACCATCTTTTAGACTTCTCTTCTTTTTTGGATCTGAAGCAGCTCAACAATGTTCTTAATAAGCAAGGTAATGCTTTAGATTTATGTTTTTCAAATACGGACAGTGTACGTGTGACTCGGAGTGAAATGCCAATGGTTCCTGAGGATATGTACCACCCCGCGCTTGATGTAGTGATTTCTATTTTTAATTATCCAACTCACAGTCACTCTGATGCCTCTCCGCCGCAAGCGTCGTATAACTTCTCGGCAGGGGACTACGTCGGAATGTACCACCACCTCTCGGCTGTTGACTGGTCATATGTTTTGGAATCCACTGATGTCAATGAGCAAGTTTTTGTGTTCACGAGGATTGTACAGGAGGCTATGGATACCTACATCCCTCTGAGAGCTCACAATAGATCTTCTTTTCCTAGCTGGTTTTCTCGTGAATTAAGGATGCTACTGAAAAAGAAAAACTTATTTCATAAAAGGTTTAAGAAAAGCGGTCTTCCTGAGTGGGAAGCAGAATTCAAGAGTTGTCGAAAACAGTGTAAGAAGCTTTTAAAGCGCGATCGCAAAACCCACCATGCTCAAGTAGAATCGGATTTGGTTAAAAATCCGAAGAAATTCTGGAGATACGCTAGATCGCGATGTGGAAAGAATATTAGGTCCGACACTCCTTTGGACATAGGACGAGATAGGAGGGGCGTGGCCGAGTTATTTGCTGATTATTTTAGCTCAGTTTATAAGGATAGTACAGACTCCACATGCACCGCATCGCTCAACCCGTCTGAGTTCAGCGAAATGGTAAATAGCATTCATGTCGACGAAGAATGTGTCGAGCTTTGCATTAAGAAAATGAAAGGCACATTATCTTCTGGTCATGACGGAATACCCACAGCAATTGTCAAATCTTTTCATGAACTGTTCACACCCATACTAACCACAATATTTAATAACTCTTTAAGTTCTGGAATATTCCCCATAATGTGGAAAACCGCCGTTGTGGTTCCGGTCTTGAAGTCGGGAAATAGTGGTGATGTTCTTAACTACCGGCCTATTTCCCTTCTTTCTTCATTTTCTAAGCTTTTTGAAATGGTAGTTCATCAATTTCTATCTTTCAAGTTTCGCAACGTAATAATTCATAATCAACACGGCTTCATCTCTGGCAGATCAACAACCACTAATCTTGTAACTTTTATGTCGACCGCAGCTCGGGTGGTCTGTAACAGGGGTCAGCTAGACGTTATTTACTTTGACCTTAGTAAGGCTTTTGATGTTGTTAATCATATGATGCTATTGTCCAAGCTTTCCACTTACGGTGTGTGTGGTTCATTATTTGAGTGGCTGAAGAGTTATTTGTGCAACAGAAACGCATACGTACGTGTCAACAATTCGTCATCTTCGTTGTACAAGACATGCTCTGGTGTTCCTCAGGGATCGGTCCTAGGTCCCCTTTTGTTTTCAATTTTCGTAAATGATGTTTCTCGTGTTATTTTAAATTCTATGTTTCTTCAATACGCGGATGATATAAAAATCTACAAGGAAATAGTGACGCCACAGGATTGCACTAAGCTCCAGGAAGACGCATGTTCCTTCTTCCAGTGGTGCTTAGATAATGATCTTTGTTTAAACCGTTCTAAAACTAAGGTCATGACTTTTTCTCGTAAGACGCAAAATACCTCTTGTTTATATAATATCCACGGCGAAATCCTGTCTCGTGTCAATGAAATGAAAGATCTCGGTGTCACCTTTGACTCAAGTTTGAGGTTCGATGGTCATGTAACCAGGGTGGTCATCTCGTCTCTCCGCACTTTGGGTGCCGCATGTCGTGTTACGAAAGAGTTCGAAAACCCGCCTGCATTTCTCACATTGTACTGTTCATTAGCAAGGTCACAGCTGGAGTACGCTTCAGTTGTGTGGAATGGAATTTCCCAAACCAATTCTGTGTCGATTGAGCGAGTTCAAAAGAAGTTTATTTCTATCATGAAGCATCGCTATCTTAAGGAGGATGTACCTGGTAAGAATTATGAAGATGCGCTAAGACTTGTTAAATTTCTTAGCCTGCACCGGCGTCGGGAGAAAGCCGATTTGTTGTTTCTGTTTAAGGTCACGCACGGCCTAATTGATTCACCATACCTCTTGTCTCAAGTGAGTCTTAGAGTTCCACGCGTACGTACACGTCTTCAATCTTCTTTTTATATCTCTCGAGCTTTTAATCAACTAGTCCCACTCCTCAGGTTGGCTGAATGTTATAATCGTCACTCGGAAGTACTTGATATATTTGACTCGTGCTATGGGGCTTTCAATCAATTTATTGTAAACCTGTTCATGCTTGAGCAGGAGTGAAAAGTGCTGAATGTCCGACTGTGTGAAATTTATTGTTTTTACCATATGCGTGCGTTGCAGATGTCTCGCTGCTTCGCATTTACTTTACGCGCTTCAACTTCCCTTCGAACACCTGATTTTCCCCAGCAGAATTCCTATCTTTGTTACCCTTCTGCATTTGTTGGGTCTTGTATAAAATTGTGTTTTTTGTGTTTTTGTTAATTGGTAGCTACAAGTGTGCCAGCACCAAAACCGCGAGGTTGTTCCTGGACACTCTAATAAACATTGATTGATTGATTGATTGATTGATTGATTGATTGATTGATTGATTGATTGATTGATTGATTGATTGATTGATTGATTGATTGATTGATTGATTGATTGATTGATTGATTGATTGATTGATTGATTGATTGATTGATTGATTGATTGATTGATTGATTGTTATTATTATTATTATTATTATTATTATTATTATTATTATTATTATTATTATTATTATTATTATTATTATTATTATTACGCCGGACTGGTGCCCAAAATATTTCTCAACGAAAACCTCTCTCGGTCTAACCGTGAGCTTTTCTGGAAGGCGAGGATGAAAGGAAAGGAGAAACAGTACAAGTACATTTGGACGAAAAACGGGCAAATCTATGCAAGAAAAAGCGACAGCACGGCTGTCCTACGGATTGCTTCCGTAGGGGATATTGAAAAATTGGTTTAAACCCTGGCAGCTACATTTGCGCAGTATAGTAACTTCTTGGACTTTCAGACTTCGTTCGACAAAAGAAAGGAGAACACTTTTATATGTTTGCACGTGAACATACGAAGCCTCCGTAAATACTGGGATAATTTTCGAATAATCGTTCGAAACATAATGTTTCATGTCGATGCGTTTATTTTTACAGAAATCAATATTCCGGAGTTCATGCTGTGTCAATACACTCTTACAGACTACAATACCTTTTTTTCCACACGATCGAAACGCAGTGGCGGGGGAATCGCGGCTTATGTCCATCAAATATGGCAAGTCTCTCGCCTCGATTTAACATTTTCTCACACTGAGGTCCTTTCCCTAAAACTTGATAATTCGAATTTCTCAATTTCTCTTCTTTGTATTTATAGGCCTCCTGCGGAAAGTGCTCGATTGTTTCTTGGTGAGCTTGAATCAACACTTTGTAATTTCTCCTCTGTGCAACACCTTTGTTTGGTAGGCGACTTTAATATCGACATATTAAACACAACGAACCCGATTGTATGTGACTACTTAAATATTTTATCTAATGCTGGTTTACAATGTGTTATTTCGGCCCCAACTCGAGAAGAGATCTTAGGGACCAAATTAGTCTCTTCATGCATTGACCACATTTCCATTCGAACACCGAATGCTCAAGTGGAATCTGCTGTAATTCTCGAAAAGCTAGCCGATCACTACTTCGTGGCATGTCGACTAACAGATGATTTAGCGCTCAAATCTGAATGTGGAGCTTCACGACAAGCCCAGATTATTGATATTGTTTTGTTTGACAAATTGGTTGCCTCGTATGACTGGAAAGGCTTTCTAGGTTCAGTTAACACTACCAACGTGTATCCGAGGTTTGTGGAGGCTTTTCAAAACTTTACCGAATCAGCAAAACGAACTGTAATTTTAAACAGACGTAGACCTAACCATCGATGGCTCAGCTCTAACATCCTTAAACTAATCAAGGAAAAGGACCTTCTTTGGAAACGATGCCGGAGGTCTCCTAATAACAATGATTTGCGTAACGAGTTTCGACAAGTTAGAAATAAGGTAAACGCAGTAATCCGCTCTGCAAAGCGAAGATATTTCATATCAAAATTTGAGGAATCAAGGTTTAGCTCGGCTAGGACGTGGTCGCTGATTAATCAATTTCGAGGGACTGGTGCTGAGCGTTCCATTGATGACGTTCTTGAAAGAAATTTTGGTTCACTCACATTCTCACTAGCCGACGATTTCAACAACTTCTTTGCTAAATATTCTGGCGTGTGTAGAGACCCAAATGATAACTCGTGCACATTGAATGATGCATCATTAAAGTCAGCTTTCCTTCCCTCTTTAAATGAGAATGATCTCCATTCTATGTTGTTTAGTTTCAAAGCTAGCAAGTCACCTGGTGCCGATGGCATTCGCGCATATGATTTGCAGAGAAATTTCGCACGAATTAAGGATGTTCTTCTAATTATGCTTAATGGCTTTATTACTTTTGCCAACATACCTGATGGTCTAAAAGTTGCCATTGTTAGGCCCCTCTTCAAAGGAGGCGCCCGATCGAAAATCGAAAATTATCGCCCTATTTCTTTATTACCAATTTTAGGCCAAATTCTTGAGAAACACCTCTTTCAGACGATGTATAGCTTTTTGGATACGAATGAAATCTTTTCACCCACTCAGTACGGTTTCATTGCTGGAAAAGGCACGCAGCCAGCCCTTGATGATTTTTCTGATAACTTATATTCCACATTTGAAAATAACATGTTCGCATGCGCACTTTTTCTTGACGTGTCGAAGGCTTTTGACACTGTTAGCCACCAATTGCTCTTAAGGAAATTACATCGCCTGGGTTTTCGTGGCCCTTTTTATTCTTTACTAGAAAACTTCCTTTCTCAACGTTCTCAATTCGTTTCAATCGGCGGGTTTAAGAGTTCTCTTCTTCCTCTTAAGGCGGGGGTGCCTCAAGGTTCAGTGTTATCGCCTCTACTTTTCAACATTTTTGTCAATGACATGGCTAGTGTCGTCAGTGGATGCACGCTCTACCAATACGCCGACGATACCCTTCTTGTGTCGCGTCATATTAATTTCCATGACTCTTTCAACACACTCGAGGAAAATGCCACCCATATAATGGACTGGTTTGCTGAGAACATGATGGACATTAATAGGTCTAAAACAAAGCTAGTTTATTTTCGGAATCCTCTCAAAAGCCACCCTGCTAATGTAAAGTTCCTTCTTCACCGATCTAAATGTGATCCATGTACATGTATACCAATTGAGTCAGTTAATCATGTTAAATACTTGGGTGTTTATTTTGATTTTGATATGTCGTGGAACACACATATGTTATACTTATGTAGTAAACTACGTGTTGTATCCTGCATGCTTTATAACACTAGAGTTTTTATACCAGTTGGTGTAAGGCTGCTGATGGCTCACGCACTTGCTTACAGTGTCATTCGGTACGGCGTAACCGTTTTTGGAAATTGTTCTGGTCGCTTGCAAACCAAAGTTGATACCCTACTGAGAGGAATACTTACCAGCGTTGCATATAATACACCTTTGTCAACAACTCGGGATATTTTCAAAGCTCTCCAATTGCCAAACCTCCGTTCACTTTATATTCAAACGGTTATATTACGCAACTTTTGGAATAAGGATTTCAAAACACCGTCACTTCCGACTCGCTCATTGCGATGCACCCCTCGTTTCAACGTGCCACGTTGCTGGACCCGTTATGGTAAATGCACGCGCGATTATTATGTTCCGACCTTATTCAACGCTCTGCCGGACTCAATCCTGGACATCACCTCACTGAAGGCATTGAAGAAAGAACTGAAATGTGTTGACTTGAATATTACTTAGTGCAAGCCTAATACCAGTGTGTGCATAGTGAATTTGCAGGGCTATTATTTTTTTCTCTGGCCCCTTCTTCCCCAATGATTCTGATGACATTTCCATGTCTTCTGTTGTTTTCTTTTTTTCTTTTTTTTAAATTTGTTTTGCTCCTTTCATGCCATGTAGTGTCATTTTGTAACTGTGTTTCATTTTGTTTTCTCGTTTTTTTTATATGTGTATTAATTTGCTTATTCACTCTTTTTTTCTTTTTTTTTCTTTTTGTCACTGTCTGATGACAATTACGACTTTTTCCTTCTACTTTTTTTCCTTAATATGTCTTTCCAGCGTCGTGTTTTCATTTCAGTATAGTTCTGCTAAATATGTTTATTTCTTTATTTACTTTTTTTTTTTGCTATGATTAGCGACATTTTGGTGGTGACGTGCGGGCTGGTGAGGGGCGGATGCTTGGAGTGGAGAGAAGCCTCCTCACTACTCCAGACTTTCGTCTGCTTCCTCCTCTCCAGATCGCGCTCGGCTCTTGGCTTGTCGCTGATTATACTTTCATTTCCATTGCTCTAATAGTTCTGATAACGTTTATGTATACCTTTCTGTCCTGACAATGTTTTCCTTTGCTTCGTCGTTTTTTATTTTTTTTTCTTCTATTTTTGCATTTTTGCCGATCTTATCGTTTTTTTTATTTTTTTAGGGTGTCATCACACAAGCCTTTAGCTGGCTTTGATGTGCCCATACATATAACATTGCATTCCTGATGGGCGGGCTCAAATTATTATTATTATTATTATTATTATTATTTATTATTATTATTATTATTATTATTATTATTATTATTATTATTATTATTATTATTATTATTATTATTATTATTATTATTATTATTATTATTATTATTATTATTATTATTATTATTATTATTATTATTATTATTATTATTATTTCTCCCGTCCCGTCCGTCTCGCACGCTAAGGAAAACAACCCGTTTTAAAGCGGCCTCGCTAAGCCTCACGAGGTATGGGATGAGAACCCGTGATTACTATGTTCCGGATATTTTCAATGATCTTCCCGAAGGTGTCCTCTCTTTTGACTAAAACCAAGGTTAAAAAATGGCCCCGTTCTGCTAACATGGCTCGATTCAGCGTAGGTAGTCATGAGTGTGTATGAGACCAGAGTGTTAGATACGTAGGTTAGGTGTGTGTGTGTGTTTTTTATCTTCTTTCTTTTCTGTCTTTTTTTTCTTGTCTTTTTTGTTTTGTTTTTTTCTTTTCTTTTGCGCTATTGATACCATGCTGTTGGTGAGTTTGAAGGGTTCCAGTCACACAAGCCATTTAGGCTTTGACTGACCCGATTTTTTACTGTAATATGGTATGCAAAAAATAAAATTATTATTATTATTATTATTATTATTAATAATATTATTATTATTATTATTATTATTATTATTATTATTATTATTATTATTATTATTATTATTATTATTATTATTATTATTAATAATAATGCTCATGTGTGTTGTGTGCTAAGGAGAGTTGCATGTATGTTGTACAATATGAGAGTGTTTGTCTTTTAATGTTAGAAAAATGATTGTCCATGCTCTTGCGTACAGTGTACTGGATATGAGGTGACGCTACATGCCCATTGTACAATATCTTGGCACTCTAAAATTGACAGCATTTTGAAAGGAATTTTCGCGAAGTGTAGCGTAGAACTCAAGTTTTTCATCCAGTGAAGATTTTTTCAGAGATTTGCAGATGCCGAGGTTACGTAGTTTGTACACTGAAACTGTTGTGCTTCGCCACTTTTGAAGGAAAGCTTTAAAACGCTTCATACGCCATCGCGCCTCCTCAGAACGTCTCCTCGGTATGAAGTACAAAGATGTGTCACTAGATATGGAAAACGAATGCGATTGTTTTACGTCTCAGATATTTTTAATACCCTTCCTGAAGACCTTTTCAGCGTTACTGGCAAGGGAGAGTTGAAGAAGTGGCTCCGTCATTATGCTTGTGAAAGCTAATTATTGTGCTGTTGTCATTTTGACTTGAATTAGGAGGCTGGTTGGTTGAAGCTAATGATCGGGTGTTTGCTTCTATGTGCGTTCTTCGTTTTGTTCTCGCTTATGCATATTTTTTTTTTATAATTTGACTTGAGAGGCTAGTTAGCCGAAGCCTTGTGTATGTGTTTGTTTATTATATGTGTTCTTTTTTTCGCTTATACGAATTTGCTGGGTTCAGTCCTACAAGCCATTATCGGCTTAGACGGACCCGTCATTTGACATATCGTAGAGCGTTGTGTGAATAAAAAGATTGATTATTATTATTGATCTTGGTACTGGGTAATTTGGCGAATAAAGATTTATTATTATTATTATTATTATTATTATTATTATTATTATTATTATTATTATTATTATTATTATTATTATTATTATTATTATTTATTTTCCGTCCCCGTCCGTCTCGCACGCTAAGGAAAACAACCCGTTTTAAACGGCCTCGTTGCTTCACGAGGTATGGGATGAGAACCTATGATTACTATGTTCCGGATATTTTCAATGATCTTCCTGAAGGTGTTTTCTCTTTGGACTCTAAAACTAAGGTTAAAAAATGGCTCCGTTCTTTTATGGTCGATTCAGTGTAGGTAGTCATGAGTGTGTATGAGACCAGAGTGTTAGATACGTAGGTTAGGTGTGTGTGTGTGTTTTTATCTTCTTTCTTTTCTGTCTTTTTTTTTCTTGTCTTTTGTTTTGTTTTTTCTTTTCTTTTGCGCTATTGATACCATGCTGTTGGTGAGTTTGAAGGGTTCCAGTCACACAAGCCATTTAGGCTTTGACTGACCCGATTTTTTACTGTAATATGGTTGCAAATAAAAATTATTATTATTATTATTATTATTATTATTATTATTATTATTATTATTATTATTTTTATTATTATTATTATTATTATTATTATTATTATTATTATTATTATTATTATTATTATTATTATTAATAATAATGCTCATGTGTGTTGTGTGCTAAGGAGAGTTGCATGTATGTTGTACAATATGAGAGTGTTTGTTCCTTTTAATGTTAGAAAAATGATTGTCCATGCTCTTGCGTACAGTGTACTGCGATATGAGGTGACGCTACATGCCCATTGTACAATATCTTGGCACTCCTAAAATTGACAGCATTTTGAAAGGAATTTTTGCGAAGTGTAGCGTATAACTCAAGTTTTTCATCCAGTGAAGATTTTTTCAGAGATTTGCAGATGCCGAGGTTACGTAGTTTGTACACTGAAACTGTTGTGCTTCGCCACTTTTGGAGGAAAGTTTTAAAACGCTCCATACGCCATCGCGCCTCCTCAGAACGTCTCCTCGGTATGAAGTACAAAGATGTGTCACTAGATATGGAAAACAGATGCGATTGTTTTACGTCTCAGATATTTTTAATACCCTTCCTGAAGACCTTTTCAGCGCTACTGGCAAGGGGAGAGTTGAAGAAGTGGCTCCGTCATTATGCTTGTGAAAGCTAATTATTGTGCTGTTGTCATTTTGACTTGAATTAGGAGGCTGGTTGGTTGAAGCTAATGATCGAGGTGTTTGCTTCTATGTGCGTTCTTCGTTTTGTTCTCGCTTATGCATATTTTTTTTTTATATTTGACTTGAGAGGCTAGTTAGCCGAAGCCTTGTGTACGTGTTTGTTTATTTATGTGTTCTTTTTTAGCTTATACGAATTTGCTGGGTTCAGTCCTACAAGCCATTATCGGCTTAGACGGACCCGTCATTTGACTATATGTCAGAGCGTTGTGTGAATAAAAAGATTGATTATTATTATTGATCTTGGTACTGGGTAATTTGCGAATAAAGATTTATTATTATTATTATTATTATTATTATTATTATTATTATTATTATTATTATTATTATTATTATTATTATTATTATTATTATTATTATTATTTAGACTATATGCACCTTTCACCAGCCAGCTGGCATCAATCAATGCCACTCTTAACCAGCTCCTTTCATTGAGGACAAGTGTGGAGACGCTGTTGCCTCTACCATCTAAGGTTGATCAGTTGTTGGCTTTAAAACCAGCTGTCGACGAGCTTCGCAACACGGTCCAAGGATTACAAACGACCGTTGACTCTTTCAGCTTGAAATACGATTCCGTGCTCGCTCTGGCTATGACAAATGAGGAAGCAGTTAAAGAACTTCAAAAGGAGGTTAACACGGTTAAGGCCACAATGAGAGAGCAGTCAGAGACCATTGAGCGACTGAAAGACGAGCTTAATGACATGCAGCAATACAGTCGTCGTTCCAACATGGAACTGCATGGTCTTCCGCTCTCTCATGGTGAGGATTTAATGAAGGTCATAAGCGATCTCGCTAGGCCACTTAACCTTCCAACACCTCAGTCGTCAGATATCCTGGCAATTCACCGTTTGACCAAAAAGCCGGACACAGTTCCGGTTATTTTGATTCGCTTCACCTCGGTCACTCTAAAAGACGCTTGGATGGCGGCACGTGGTAGACTCCACAGGCTGTGCCAGTCAGAAAACCACCCAAAGTTATTCTTCAACGACAACCTTACATCTTCGAATAAGGAGCTTTTCTGGCTGGCGAGGACGGGGGCCAAAAGAAAAGGATACCGCTTTGTGTGGACAAAGAACTCGAAGATTTTTGCTAGGAAAGCCGAAGGCGCGCCAGCCATTCGAATCAACACAAAAAACGACCTTCTGCTACTGGTGTAAAACATGACAACGTGTTTTTCTGTTCCAGACATTAATTCATTTATTCAGCTTTTGGGCCCTCTTTCTAATAACTCTTTAACACTTATTCATGTAAATATCCGAAGTTTGCGTAAACACTGGGATGAGTTTAGGGCAGTAATTAATACCTCTACCGCGTCGATAGATGTTTTCGTTCTAACTGAAATTGGTGTGTCATCTTTGCAATGCAATCAATTTATTCTTGACGGATATAAGGAGTCATTTTACACCCGTGATCATGGTAGAGGTGGTGGGATTGCTATATACGTTAAAGATAAATGGTTACTATCGCCTCGGAGCATATCTCTTGTCCATGCAGAAACACTGGCTGTTCAAATTTCTTTATCAGGTTTTTCTTTATTTTTGTTAGCGGTTTACAGGCCTCCCTCAGAAAATGTTTCGCTCTTTCTTGCTGAACTAGATGCTGTGCTTAACCAGTTTCGTTCGGAAGGACAATTTTGCGTCGTTGGCGATTTAAATATTGATACTCTTAAACCTAATAAATCGATAGTTTGTGATTATCTGACTCTACTGTCAAAATATGGCATTGAAAATATTATCACCTTACCCACTAGGGAAGAACATTTGGTTGAAAAATTAGTAGTTTCCTGTATTGACCATATCAATATTCGTGCTCCGGATATGTCTGCAAAATCCGCCGTAATTACTCATAAACTATCCGATCATTACTTTGTTGGATGTCGTTTAGACGCTCAGGCACCCGAAGAGCAAGGAACCAGGCGCGATTGTTCGTCTATTTCAATTACGGATACGGTAAAATTCGATGCTTTGGTCGCTGCCTTTGACTGGAACGAACTCTTGATGTCCGTCGAACCTTCCAATGTTTATAAAGCTTTCGTCGAGGTTTTTCAATCCTTTTATTGTGCCGCCAAGAAAGAGGTTAATTTTAAACGCCGGTCTTATAAGCCATGGTTTAATTCTGATATTATGACAGCAATCAAAGAAAAAGATACTTTGTGGTTACGTTCCCGTCGTTCACCAAACAATTCGCAGTTAAAAGCAGAGTATCGAAGCGCTCGGAACAAAGCTAATGCAATTATACGGTCTGCCAAACGATGCTACTTTCAGCGAAGATTTTTTGAGGCAAAATCGAATCCACGTGAAACATGGAAGTTGATTAATTATTTTACAGGGCGTGGAGGAAGAGCATCGCTTTTTGACTCCCTTCAAAAACACTTCGGCACAGATCTGCAATCAGTAGTGAACGACTTTAACAAACTTTTTGCTGCGTCATCGGGCTTTGCGAGAGACAGTGATTTCAAACCGCTTGCCTCTAGCGCAAGTATTAGTGTATCGAACTCAGCGTTCCTTCCTCTTCTCACGATAGACGAATTACACTCCATTTTGTTTTCTTTAAAACGCAATAAATCTCCTGGTGTTGATACTATTCGTATTAATGATCTCTGCCGAAACTTTGGACATGTTCAGCACGTACTTCTTACCATGATAAATGAGTTCTTGGTCTCTGGCGTCATCCCAATTGAACTAAAAACCGCACTTGTGAAGCCTGTTTTCAAGGGAGGATCGCCTAACAAGCCTGAGTGCTATCGCCCTATTTCTATTTTACCTTGCATTGGGGAGATTTTGGAAAAGCATTTATATCTTGTAATGTCCAGCTTCATTGAAACTTCCAACATCATGTCGCCTAACCAGTATGGTTTTGTTGCTGGAAAGGGCACTCAACCACTGCTGGAAGATTTTTCTGACCTACTACACAGTGCTTTTGATCGAAACTTATGTGCATGTGCAATTTTTCTTGATGTCGCCAAGGCCTTTGACACGGTCAGTCATAAGATGCTTCTTTTTAAACTGCAGAATTACGGTTTCCGTGGACCATTTATTGCATTGCTTAAAAATTTCTTTCTTGATCGCTCCCAAATCGTATCTATAGGAAATTTCAAAAGTGCTCGGCTGATGCTAAAAGCCGGTGTGCCCCAGGGATCGGTTTTGTCTCCATTGTTATTTAATCTTTTTGTTAATGATATCTCAACAAGGCTCACTAGTTGCAAAATTTTTCAGTATGCGGATGATACTTTACTTGTCTCTAGTCACATTAATTACCGCCAAGCTGTGCAGTTATTGCAACATGATTCTGCACGACTAATGGACTGGTTTTATGACAATTATATTACTATTAACACATCCAAAACCAGACTTGTTTGCTTTAGGAATCCACTGAAGAGTGTAGAATTGGACTCATCATTTGTGTTACACAGATCCAGCTGCCTTGATTGTACATGTAGTTCCCTGAAATATGTTGACACTGTTAAGTACTTAGGCATATTCTTTGATTCAGATTTGTCGTGGTCAACGCATTTAACCTATGTTTCCAGCAAGCTTCGCAGCGTGTGCTGCTTACTTTACAATAATAGGGTGTTTTTGCCATTTGCCGTAAGGAAATCAATTGCTAATGCTCTTGCTTATAGTATACTAAGGTATGGCATCACATTATTTGGTAACTGTGCAGAAATATGGCAAACTAAAATTGACCGCATCCTTAAGAATTTGTTAAGAAGTGTAGGTTATCATTATGATCTTGCACCAGAAGCTGACATCTTTGAGGCTCTACAACTGCCTAACTTCCATTCACTTTTTTTGCAATGTGTTGTGCTTTCTCATTTCTGGAGTAGCGAATTTAAACATCCCTTTGTGCCCCGCAGAGATTTACGTACCTCTGATCGCTTCATAATCCCCCGGTGTTTCACAAGATATGGTAAGCGAGAGCGCTCTTATTATGTGCCATACATTTTTAACAGACTCCCAAACCACTTTTTTGAAGCTACAAATAGGAGAAAATTGAAAAATTTATTGAACAGTATTACGCTCTAATTCATTGTTCAATTTCAATAATGTACTGTTGTGTGATATTTTGTATCTAATATGTTTGCTGCGATAGTGTGAGGTGATTATTTTTTTTTCTCGTATAGTGCGATACATGCTTTAAATGTGTGCTCTACGGACTTCTTCTGTGCCATCTGTGACATTCCATTTGCTGGGTTCTGTCCTTCAAGCCTCTACTGGCTTCGACCGACCCGTCACCTTATAGTGTTATGAAGGTGTCTAAATAAATGAAATGAAATGAAATGAAAAAATGAAAATGAAATTATTATTATTAATATTATTATTATTATTATTATTAGTATTATTATTTATTATTATTATTATTATTATTATTATTATTATTATTATTATTATTATTATTATTATTATTATTATTATTGACTTTGGTCTGATGGCTTTGATCGGACCCGACACTCAAATGGCTATACCTGCACTACGGAATAAATTTTATTATTATTATTATATTATTATTATTATTATTATTATTATTATTATTATTATTATTATAATAATAATAATTTGGAGATGTAACATGGAAATACACGGTATTCCTTGCGCGAATGGCGAAGACCTGAGTGTGACTTTGGCCGACCTTGCGGTGAAACTGGGGCTTGCGACCCATACCCCCGATAGAGTAGTAGCTTGCCACCGCCTACGCTCTAGGCGTGAGGGGGCTGCCCCCATTTTGGTGCAGTTCACCTCGGTGTCGGTAAAGGAACACTGGATGAACGCTCGCAAAAAGTTGGCCACCCTTTCTCGGTCTGAAAACCAGCAGAGGATATACTTTAATGAAAATCTGACTCGGACAAACAAGGATCTCTTCTGGCAAGCGCGAAACAAGGGAAGGGAAAAATCGTATAAGTTTGTGTGGGTTAAGAACTCCGCCATTTTCGCGAAAAAGGACGAGAACTCATCGCCAGTGCGTATCTCTAGCACTAGGGACTTAGGAAAAATAGTATAGAAATGGATAACACTATACTAAACTCTGATTTCTCGACGTTTATTGACTCCTTTCCACCTAGTGCTAGTTCGCTCACGGTTTTACATGTAAATATCAGAAGTATTAGGAAATACTGGGACGAATTTCAACTCATCGTTGGGGCAACTGACACCGTTGTCGACGTTTTTGTCCTAACCGAAGTAAATGTTCGGGATGTGGGCGTTTCTCAGGGTCAGTTTTCTCTGCCTGGTTTTGAGGCTTTTTTCCTGACTCGTAACTCATCTAGAGGGGAGGGATAGCAGTTTATGTTAAAAAAACCTGGTCAGCAATTACCTTAGACATTTCACTCAAACATGCAGAATGTCTGACTTTAAAGTTGTGTAAAAACAATTTCGTGGTATCTCTTCTGGCAGTTTATAGACCACCATCAGAAAATGTGCGTAACTTTTTAGATGAGCTAAGCGTGAGTTTAGGAACTATGGTGCCTACCGATAAGCTTTGTATTGTGGGTGACATAAACATTGATTTACTAAAGCCTTTCAAAAGTGCCGTCTGTGATTATTTAAATATTCTTGCAAACTATGGTATTGACAGCGTAATTCAGGCGCCTACTAGAGAAGAGTACTTGTCCGATCAAATGGTTAGTTCTTGTATCGATCATATAAATATCAGGAACTCAGGAATTCCTATAATATCAGCCGTTATCAAACATAAATTGGCAGACCACTACTTTGTGGCATGTCGAATGTACGCCGAGTTTATTTCTGAACAATTAGAACGACAAAACCAAATATCCATAATGAATACAAGTAATTTTGATAGATTAATCTCTAGATATGACTGGAATCGGGTCATTGAAAATTATAACTATCACGATGCCTACTTAAAGCTGGTTGAAATATTTTCAAGCTTCAGGGCCATGAGCACGAAAACTGTTACAGTTAAAAAACGCAGGCCAAATCGACCGTGGTTAACTTCAGACGTTCTTTCTGCTATAAAAGAAAAAGATATTTTATGGGCACGATGTCGTCGTTCTCCACAGAACAAGGAATTAAAACTGCAATTTCAGGCGCAGAGGAACCGTGTAAATGCCCTCATTCGCTCAAAAAAGCGTCGGCATTTTCATGATAAGTTTTTTCAATCGCGATTTGATGTTTTGAAGACGTGGGCTCTTGTAAATGAAGTCAAGGGATGCTCTACTAGATCGTGTATTGACGATACAATTAAGAAACATTTTGGAAATGACATGTCACATGTTGCGGAAAGATTTAATTGCTTTTTCGCGTCGGTTTCGGGTGTCCTGCATGATGAAGATGTCGTTCCCTCTAATCTTCAGCGCTCCTGCTCAGCATCCGCCTTTCTACCAAACATTACGGCAGAAGATTTACACACGCTTTTATTTAGTTTTAAGCCCGGTAAGGCACCCGGGGCAGATAACATTCGCCTTGTCGACTTACGGCGCAATCTAGACGCGCTAAGTAACATCCTGCTTTACGTATTGAACGGAATTATAAACAGTGGAGTAATCCCTATAGGTTTGAAAAGTGCAATTGTTAGACCCATTTACAAAGGGGTAAGCGTGACAGTGTTGAAAGCTACAGACCGATATCTATTTTACCGTGTTTAGCCCTAGTATTCGAAAAACATATACTGAAAACAATGACCATGTTTCTTGAGAAGTTTGATTTGTTATCACCGTCCCAGCACGGCTTTATCTCTGGGCGTAGTACCGACTCGCTTCTTGAGGAATTCGCTGACTCATTAAACGAAACTTTTGACAACAACAAACATGCCTGTGCACTCTTTCTAGACGTTTCAAAGGCATTTGATTCTATTAGTCATAAAGTACTCAAGAAAAAAATTTACGACTACGGTTTCCGGGGGCCTTTTTTTGTATTCTTGAAGATTTCTTAGCGAATCGGACGCAGCACGTTTCAGTTGGCAAAACCAGCAGTGTCAGCATAAATTTGAAAGCTGGAGTGCCTCAGGGGTCTGTTTTATCGCCACTATTGTTTAATCTTTACGTAAATGACTTAGCGAAGACTGTTTCCGGCTGCGATATTTATCAGTATGCCGATGATACTTTGTTAGTTTCTCGGCATATTAATTTGTGCAGTGCGATTTCATCACTGCAAACCAATGCTACCCGGGTCATAGACTGGTTTGAGGCAAATTGTATTAAAATTAACATTGATAAAACAAAACTAATGTGTTTCAGGAGTCCCCTGAAACGCAAATGTCCAGACATTCCCTTTGTGTTGCACTCATCGAAATGTACGCGCTGCACGTGTGCACCTATTCAATTTGTATCTTCCAACAAGTATTTAGGAATCTTCTTCGACAGTGATCTGTCGTGGAATTCTCATCTGAGTTATGTCGCCAAGCGACTGCGAAGTGTATCATGTATGTTGTATTCTACAAAAACTTTTTTTCCATTTTCTGTTCGAAAAATGATAGTTAATGCTTTAGCCTACGGGTTGCTACGGTACGGTATTACTATTTATGCAAACTGTTCAATGCTGTGGCAAAATAAAATCGACGCGATCCTAAAGAGTATTTTGAGGGGTGTAGCGTACACGTCTTTTTCTATGCCGAGTGATGAATTATTTGCATCCCTGTGCCTGCCGCGCTTTCTAGCTCTGTTTAAGAGATGTGTAATTAGTAAGCATATCTGGCAAAGTTCTTTTAAAACGCCTCGTGTTGCGGAACGTGTTTTGAGAGACGGTGAACGTTTCATAATCCCACGTGTTTATACAAAATATGGAAAACGACTGCGCTCATTTTATGTACCCGAACTTTTTAACGGCTTACCGGACACGTTTTTTGGGATAACCACCAAGCGTCAATTGAAAAAAACTATAAGAGCAATATGCTAAAGTTATACTTACGTTTTTCAGTTTACATGCAATGTTAGTCCCTTTCGGCTTTATATCATTAAATTGACACTATATCTTGAATAATCTGCAGATAGTCCCCCCATGCTGACTCTAACCTTTGTTTCTCTTTTGGCCTTTGTCTCCAATATGGAAGAGCAATATTCGTAACACGTGCTTATCTCTAGTTTTTGGCAGGGTTTTCGTTTGCGGCCTGATGGTATTTGGTTCAGTTGTGCGTGTGCTTTATGTTTAAATGAGTATTATGCGCGAGTTTGCATCTAGATCCCGACTGCTGTGTGTGTGTGTGTTTTTTTTAAATTTTACATTGTTATTTTGCGTGATATCTTTCAATGATTAGTTTGATGTTTCATTACACCGCTGCCGGGTCCAGTCCCACAAGCCAATATTGGCTTTTGACGGACCCGCATTTGTTTGTATTGTATTTATATTTGTGCAATAAAATTATTATTATTATTATTATTATTATTATTATTATTATTATTATTATTATTATTATTAATATTGGACTAATGTGTTGTGAATAAAGATTATTATTATTATTATTATTATTATTATTATTATTATTATTATTATTATTATTATTATTATTATTATTATTATTATTATTATTATTATTATTATTATTACTATTATTATTATTATTTTATTTTTTACCTAGGCGTATATTTTGATTATGATATGTCATGGAACTTCACTATGTCTTACCTTTGTGGTAAACTGCGATCTATTGCCTGTATGCTTTTTAACTGTCGAGTTTTCCTGCCTGTCGATATTCGATTTCTTATTGTGCACGCGCTTGCTTACAGTATACTCCGTTATGGTGTAACGGTGTTCGGTACCTGTTCAGGACGGTGGCAAGGGAAAATTAATATTTTACTTAAAGAGTATATTAACAAGCGTTGCATATATTACAGATCTGTCTAACAGTGCGCATCTTTAAAAGCCATAAACTACCGAATTTTCGTTCTCTGTTTATTCAGACTGTTGTGCGTCGTTACTTTTGGAACGACGATTTCAAACCAGGTTATTCCATCCCGCACATTGCGTCGCACCTCTCGTTTCGAAGTGAAGCTTTGTTCCACTCGATATGGCAAATGTATGCGGGAGTACTATATCCCGTTTCTGTTCAACGCCCTCCCGGACTCTATTTACCAAGCTACATCATTGAAGACGCTGAAACAAGAACTTAAGTGCTTAAATTTGGACACTAGTTAACTGCCTTTTCAGGATGTGTGTATAGACTGTTTGTAGATGCCAGTTGTGTGCTAGTTCAAGTATTTTTTTTTTGTGTGTGACTTTTTTCTTTACCTTTGTACCTAGGCAGACACATATGTTCTTTTTTTTAGGGTGTCATCACACAAGCCTTTATTGGCTTTGATGTACCCGTATTCACATCCTACTTCTCTCGTCAGAATGGGTCAATAAATTTATTATTATTATTAATATTAATATTAATATTATTATTATTATTATTATTATTATTATTATTATTATTATTATTATTATTATTATTATTATTATTATTATTATTATTATAACAGACGCGGTGGCGGAATCGCAGTTTTTGTTAGAGACGTATACACCACATCCCGATTGGACATTTCCTTCGTTTATGCTGAATCTGTCGCTTTGCGGATAATCACGAAACATGCCTCGTTCTTGCTAATGGCAGTCTATCGCCCTCCGTCCAACAGTGCTTCTAATTTTATTCTAGAACTTGAAAACGTCGTATCATCATGGACGTTAGAACAACAGGTGTGTGTGGTGGGAGATTTTAACATAGATACATTAGCCTCATCCAAACCAGTAGTAATTGATTACCTTACACTTTTTTATTCTCATGGTATTGAATGCAGCATTCAGTCTCCAACAAGGGAAGAGTTCTTAAATGGATCACTAGTTGCATCGTGTCTTGATCACATAAACGTGCGTGGCCCAAGTTTTAATATTCAATCCTGTGTAATCAATCAAAAACTGGCAGACCATTATTTTACAGCATGTCAGTGGACACCCTTGTCCCGTCATGATACGCAAAAGTTTCCAGGCGAAGATAAAACGACTGACGCTTGGATCGTAGATAACCGGAAACTTGACTTGTCCATACAATCTTTCTCTTGGTCATCATTACTTGACTCAAACGACGCTTGTCAAGTGTACGAAAAATTTTGTGAACAAATCCAGTTTTTCAGAAATGAAGCGAAGCGTCCAATCAGTTTCAGGAAACGAAAAAGGAAAGCCATTGGATAACCCCAGATATTATTAAAGCAATCGAATACAAAGACCTGTTGTGGAGACGATCCAAGCGTGCCCCAAATAATAGCGCGCTGCACCTCGAATTTAAGATAGAAAGAAATAAAGTATGTGCGCTGATACGCGCTTCAAAACGGCGCTACTTTAGAGGACAGTTTGATAAAGCCGCAAATAACCCCAAACAGACGTGGTCCATCGTCAACCAACTGCGTGGGAAAAATACATATCCAGAGTCTCCCTTGCAATACTTTAAAGATGATCCCCAGCTAGTTGCAAATTCATTCAACAATTATTTTGCAAGCACATCACGAGTAACATCTGAGGCTTTCTCGGCGCTTGCAGCCTAAATAATTCAATTTGTGAATCAGCACTTTTACCTACCATCACTGATGTTGACCTGCATTCTCTGGTGTTTAGCTTCAAAGAAACGAAACCAAACGGAATTGATGGCATATCGATCAGAATTCTACGACACAATTTCGCGGCTTTAACTACTGTTCTTTTATTCATGCTAAACGGTTTCATAACGACCGGTGTAATTCCAAGAGCCTTAAAAACAGCACTTGTTAAACCTTTTTTCAAAAAGGGTCAAAAGACAAATATGAAAACTATCGACCAATCTCCATATTGCCTGTCATAGGTCAGCTTCTGGAAAAGCACTTGCTAATAACTATGTCAGGATTCCTCAACAAGTTCTCAGCAATTTCACCGAGACAATTCGGTTTTGTACAGGGTCTTGGAACTGTTTCACTGTTAGAAGAATTTTCCGACCTCCTCCATTCTGCTTTTGACAATAATCTATACAGTTGTGCCCTATTTTTAGATATTTCTAAAGCTTTTGACTCAGTCGACCACAGTATATTGCTTCAGAAATTGCACAAGCTGGGATTTCGTGGCAACTTTCACACACTTCTTACAAATTATCTCTCGAATCGTTCCCAGGTTGTTGCTCTGGGAGATCTAAAACATGAGCACACAGGTGTCTCTGACATGTGGCGTTCCACAGGATCCATAATCTCCCTCCTATTGTTTAATATTTATGTGGAACGATCTTGAAGAAAACGTCTTAAATTGTCATATATTTCAATATGCGGATGATACAGTTTTAGTCGCGTGTCACACCAACTACACATCAGCTGTACAAATACTACAACAAGCTGTTTTCACTGCTATGAACTGGTTTCGTGAC
>JAZHYW010021026.1:0-31867 GCA_037355805.1 Ixodes ricinus | reverse complement strand
TCCGTACCTCATTTGGTAGCACTGCACGCAGCTAGAGCGATAGTGCAGCTCGAAGGGAGCTGTTGTATCCCGTAGTGGGTGGCGTGCACACAAAGAACGCTCCAAACACATTGGGTGTGGTCGCTCCCACGCACAGTCCGAGGTCGGAACACTCCGCGAAGTTCGGTGGCAGCTTTCTCGCAAAACCACCAAGAGAAGTTGCACGGCGTCGTGCATGCACATAAAACGCTGCTCAAAGTCAGATGTTCCAATTCGGCTTGCTTTTCCACGCTGAAACGCATCGAGCTCTTTGGCGACTAAATGCATTACTCGACCCCTCTGTTTTTTGTTTTTTTTTGCTTTCCTTGTTTTTCTGGATCGAAAAAAAAAACGAAAACAGATCTTAACCGGAAAAAGACGACACGTCACATGTCCGGTCGCTCGCTGATTGGCTCAAGCGCGCGTTGAGGGAAAACTTGGGTCCAGACTCCAGAGACGTCGTCTCTCGGCGTCGTCCCTCACTCGGCGCGGAACTTTTTTCAACACAAAAATTAGCGAAAAAATTTTACCCCACGACGCGCATTTTTCGGCAGCGTGAATGCGACTTATGGCCCGTCCGAATGGGATACTTCAGAAATCATGAGGTGACACGACTCCGACATAAGCCGTGCATAAAATCCGCTGTCCGTCCTTTTTTGTTTTTTCTTTTTTTGCCGGGGGAAAATATTTGTCAAATTGCGCCTGTGTCTTCTATGGGGGCCTTTAAGCATGGTCATCACGTGGGTCCGGACAGCAACTCACGAGCTTTGTTGGCTGTCGGTCAAACGCTCAAGGCCTCCGCTGCTCTTCAGATCCCGTAAACGGGAAAGGAAGGGCTGTGTCCGAAATTATGCACCAAATACATCCCAGCTGCTCCGGCACGTCATATCACGTGATAACACAAATAAAGCGACGCTGGAAGCGGGTAGGTTTTCAAACGCAAAGCCACAGAACCCTAAAGGCCCATTCACACAGGTGCGACCGAGCACGACCGAGAGAGACAAGACCGGGTTTTAAACCTCTTATAGGACCTGCTCCACAGCAGCGCATCTGGTCGTACACCGTTGCAAGAGACTTATGCCTCAAGGCCCGTTCACATACATGCAACCGAGTAAGACCAGGAGTCAGAGGTCGGCTTGCTAGAGAACAGCGTCTCAGCTGAAACTGGTGAAAGAAAGCACTGCCAAAGCCAGCGCGCAGCTTGAGCGGGACTCAAACCGTGCCTCAAAACGCTCGCGCGCACCGGCCTTTGCGGTGCTTTCCTTCACCCAGTCTTACTGGGACGCTGTTCCAGCAACGCCGGCCCAGACCGGCTTTCTCGCCTCTTGCGACGTCTTCGATCGGATGGGCTGCACCGGAGCAGCTCCTTAAGGACCGTTCACACTCTTGCAACCGAGTGCGACCGAGAGAGACGAGACTTGTTAAAACCTCTAAAAATTTCTTAGGACGAGAGAACACACCGGCACGCTGGCGCCATCTATGCGGTGACCCTGGAACTGCATTTCATAAGAGCGAAGGTTTTGCGGGATTCCTGAGGTCAAATGCCCGTAATACCTATAAGAAAGGCTAGTTTATAACGTTGAGAAAAGTTTTCGAGCCAAGAAAGAAAGGATGATGTGCGAGAGAAATAGAAAATATGCCGGACCGCCAAGTTTACACTGCTACCCAATAGATGGCAGGCCAGTGTGTCCTCTCCTCGTTTGTAAGAGGTTTTAAGGAACCCAGTTTTAAGAGGTCGCAAGAGTGTGAACGGGCCTTAAGTCGCACTTGTGTAAACCTCGGCTATTGACAACTCGAGAAACGGCGAACGGGGCCAGTCTGGAGCATCCAATTGCCGCTCCGCCTGGTCTGACGAAGTTAGCAGCGGGCGTTACCTCTACAAGAACGCCGAAGCTTCCAAGTAGAAGCGAGTTCTAGGCGTGTATGATGACAACAAGCCCCGCCCTACGTCCATGGCCGCAGTGCGTTTTTGAACGTGTGTGTCTTGCACGAGTGCTTGCGCAAAGAATATATTTTGTGATGCTTCTGATCGGTCGCCTACGCCGTATCTAATTAAAGGGTGTACAAGGTTCCCGTGATAACTGCCCACACGGCGAGAGAACATTGTCTCAGTTTTTCAGTTTTCATTTCGATGTCCCTTTGTCTGGCCATATTTCTCCTGTACGCACCTTAAAACGTAAATATTTTGTTAGCAGAAAGAAAATCCGTTAAATTCTTTAAAACACTGCTGGCATCTTTTTACAGGATGTTCACAGTACATACGCTATCGAACCGAGCCACTCGTGTTTGAACAGTTTTCTACACAGCGGCGAAGCGGTGTTTCTGCCGCATCACTCGTATTTTTGGGTTAGAAGTCTGGCGAGGCGAGCACTAACTTACCGTAAAACAGTATCCAGCGCAAAGACAAGACGAGACAGAAGTGAGAACAACGGACACTAGCGCGCTGAGTCCTGTTGTTCCAATTTCTCACTCCGTCCTCGTCTTTTGCGCTGTTTCGTTTTTATCATGTCTACTTACCAACTAGCCCAAATCCTCTACGTTAGTCGAGCACAACTTGTCCTCCCAAGCTCATCAACTTCACTACGAGGCGCATGCACGTTCAGGGCGCACTAATGGTGACACGAACGGCTTCATTTAATTTTGGTTTGCGTGATCTTGCAATACATCAGCATTAGAACGCTTGTTTCTTTTACGAAAACCCGGCGGTGTCTTCTCGTTTGTCAGCACCGGCGAGAGAGGAGAACAAAGGAGGGGGCGAAGCGTGCGACGCCTGATTGGTCCGCAGCACTGACGTCGACGACGCCTTTCTCTGCCACGACCTCTGCCTTTCTCTCCGGCGCTAACAAACTGACAGATACCGATGGATTTCACTCAAAACAAGCTCTTTCGTTTTCGTGAAAGTCACGCTTCACGGCCAACACCTCCCAGATAATAAAGCCGTAGTGCTTAATGAGATGGCGTCATCAGAGAGGACAAGCTGGACACAGATTGGAAACGAGTGCTGCGTCAACGCTCGGCTTCGAGACAAGTTTGAGCCGAACGCCGACGCAATCGTCGTGTCCAATATGCACCCAGCCTTGGCCTTGTCTGATGACGCCATCTCATTAAGCATTACGGCTTTATTATTTATGAGGTGTTGCGTCACGACGCGGTGGAATGCGGGCGTGCTCAGTTGCCGCTTTTTCGTCGCTGGTTGTTCTTCGCTCTTGGTTTATGTCGTAGTGGTGCGTGGGCTGCGATGTGTGTGTGTGTAGTTAAAACGATGGAGGCAATTCCCTTAACGAGTGAGATGGATGCGGTTCCTTCCTGGGTGGCATTGATGTGGCTCTTTTCCCTAGTGATATAGAATGACCGTATCCAAGGCTGTCGACGTAAACCCTGCCAGGCAGAGTACAAAAGAAGCACTGGTGAAAAAATTGACCGCATCTCCACGTGGTGAATGATGTTGATTGGGGCGAAGCTCTGGTGGTGCTTGTCTGCGTAGACGCTGAGCCGCAGCATGCCGAGCCTTTCGTTCGTTTTCATCCATGTCAGAAAGAGAATGTGTGGTATGGAACGTGGTTATATACGTATTTGAGCATTTGACCGCAGCGCCCTCTCGTCTATAAACGTTCAGCCAATGCATGCAAAGTTTAACGCGATTATAGACGCATTTGACCGCAGCGCCCTCTCCTGTATAGACGTTGAGCGGCTACATGCAACGTTTCATCCATGACGATCCCCAGCTCTTGAGTTACTGCCACATCTCAGAGCCCCTACTCGTCCCGCAGTCGTGGCCGAGTGGTCAAGGCGATGGACTAGAAATCTCATTGGGGTCTCCCCGCACAGGTTCAAATCCTGTCGACTGCGCAAACAGATTTTTTTCATCTTTTTTTTTCATTTTCTTTTTTTTTTGCTCTACAACGAGCATCGTGAGCACTTGAGCTCACGAGCAGGAGCACAGAACACCGGACACCCGAGCTACATACGGACATGGCTAGCCCCTAAGAAGCTTCGTGCCCTAACAAACTACAGAAAGATTCATTGGTGGAATTTTAGAGAATCCGTCAGCATGACTGAATGACCCTTTGGGAAACGCCACACACGCCCCCTTTTCGGAAACGCTAACATTGACCCCGTAACAAGGTCATAAAGAGGCAGCAAAAATGGAGGAAGCAAAAGAGAAAACCAAAGAAAAATGAAGTGGTCAGCGTTAGCGTTTCCCAAAAGGGGGACGTGTCTGGCGTTTCCAACGTTCATTCTAACGCATTCCCTAATAATCCAGCAATGGATCTTTTCCTTCCTGTTTTTTTATAACTCTTGCATACGCATACACTAAAACGCTTCAGACATAGCGCGGAACATTTTCGCATCAACGTATACTCCGATGACAATGTTTGAAACCGCCGTCATCGGCCGAGATTTGGGATGAAGCGGCGGCGTTGCAGCGCTCTCGCCGTCGCTTGCATCCCACGGAGCAACCTCGGCGGATCGGGAACCGCCCTCCTCCGGCGATCACGGCGGCACGCGGGCCCGCGCATCCTCGGCTTCGGGCGCCTGCTGCTGCTGCTGCTCGCGTCGCTCCCTCGAAACAGGCGTATCCGGACGCTGCAGCGACGACGCGAATTCGGGGCAACACGGACTTATAAATATTTGACGCACGTAATCCGAAGTGCGGGCACGCGGACAATGGATACGGCGCCCGCAAAGTGACGCGCCGCTGACGTGAGCAGAAGCCGCAAGGCCCGTTATTTGGGCCCAATAAAGGCGAGCACCGTCGCTGTCTTGCTCCCCATCCTCTTCTCGTCCTCCTTCGCTTCCCCCTCTTCAACCTTATCCGCCTTTGTTATTCTCTCTATGTTTTGTCGGCCGCTTCTTACTGAAGGTTTCCTTGAACCTTACATCTTTACTTTCCTTTACGTCTCAGTCTCGTTGAAGCAGGCCTGATGGCAACAACGTTCTTGTCGTGAGGAGCGAACGGGTAAAAGAAGGCTTTTTTTCACATTCGTTGTGCTTGCTTTTAGCGTCTCGACGTCTATTTTTTATTTCATATTTTATTTGCCTTTTTGGCGGTGGGGATTTGTGGCTCGATCCGTCACGCAGGGTTGCAGCCCCCGGAAGCATGTGGTTACGGTGCCGTAGCTGGTTGTCGTTGTGCCGAAGGGCACAGGACCCCAAAAAAGCGAGGCGACGCTCGTTTTGTTTACCCGAGATGGAGCTTTAGAGGCGCACAAGTTCGTTCAAATTCTGTTTTCCCTGACGTCGGCTTTTGTCGCTGTCGCCATCGGCACGCGTTACGAAGAGCATGGTTGCGTATACGTCCCTAAGTGCTATTGAGGCGATAAGGTGTGCGATATCCCGCGATACCGCACGCCCTGGCGCGAGAAAGTGTTCATGTCATGATTAAAGCACAAACGCGCTTCGGCTAATTTATTCTATACGCGCTGTTTTGCGCACTCTGCTCCGTTTCCAGAAAAGGGCATATGAACGAAGGATGCACGCAATAGCGAGTGAAGTAAAGCCGCCCGAGTTTCAAAACAAGGCGATATACGGAGCAGAATCTGAGGGGAGGACGATATGAGAGCTCGAGGTCTCATATCCTCCTCTTCGAGCTCTGATTGAAAGGATTAGGGGCTAGATGCGAAGGATAGCTGACCTTTGTCTCACCCCACAGTTCCCCCTCTAATCAGGGCGAACCAGAGCGTGGTCTGGTCCCTCAGGCGTTCGAAGTTCGAACGGGGACGAACAGTGAGTGCAGACTGAGGGAGCTAGTCTACGCGTCTACCCACCATCCTTTTAATCGAAGGTCGGCGTTATGACGCCTCCTCGCGCTCTCACCTCCTCCCTCTCTCAGAACAGAAAAGGTACCACGTGGTAGGTATTGAGTGTCCTGTTCCCGCTCCGTAGCCAACGACACTGCGGCATGGGTGGACACGAAGGCCGAAATAACGAATGGCGAAGCGAGACGCGTGAGTTTAGACTCTATGAGTTTCTTCAGCTGTCAGTGACCGGTCCTGTATTGACGGCACGAAACAACATTTCAGCCTCGACAGCCGATGCGCGTCAACGGGATGCCGACGTCGGTGTGACCATAGCGTCTTTTTCCCTCCACACGCGCCTGTTATTCACTGACAGCTTTAAGAAAACACGGGGCTTCTTGAGCTGTCAGTGTACACCGATGTGAGCACTGACGGCCTAAAGCCCGACGCACAGAATCGTCTCCTGCCGGGCAGAAAAACCGTTCCCAGTTTCCTCCTCTCCATTCCCTCTCGCACGCTTCTCTCCTCCTCTCCCCGCGGGAGTGGCTTCACTGAGCAACTCCCCGCAGAAAGGAGGAGGGCCTCTCACTTTCTCGAATAGAAAAGAGAAATGGAGGGACAGTTTCCTCCTTTCTGGTTGTCGGTCGGCCTGTCGACTTATGTTCAGGCTTTCTGCTTTGAGCTTCCTTCCTTGACGTTTTTATCGGCTAATGCCGCCATCTCATTGGCAGCTGGGTGATAATGAGATGCTCACCGCACGACACGCTCTGTCTTTAAGCTATCAATGGCTAAAGTTTTGTATTCTTATAATTAACTTTCAGAATATAAAAAAAGTTCTTCTTCCAGCTAAAAAAGTTTGTATACAAAAGAGCTCGTACAATAACTACGCTGTTAATCAACCCCTTTCGTTTCTTTTGTTTTTTTGGATTCATTATTTTAGTGGTGCGCGGAATTGTTTCATCTTAAAAAACAAAATGCTAAATTGCAAAAAAAAAAAAGATTTTGAGAACGATGAGTTTTCAGGTTTGTCGGTTCTTCTTAGTAGACGGAGGGGTAGAATGAAAATACGATGTTGGAAACTCCGAAGGCACGGCCTAAATATTGAAGGCTACTCAGTGCTGCGAATTTTTCTTCTTTTTTTATATCGCGAAGAAGGTCTAGTCAATAATGCATTCCTGAAACCTCCGCGGGGTATCTTGAAGGACATCGACTTCTTGACAAACTTTAAAGTTTCATGGCACGACTGTTGGATGTTTCTGTACTTGAGAATGTCCCTGCTTTCTTTTCACTCTTGTGATTTCACTACACTTTGTTTCACCTTAAAGGCCGACCTACAAAATCACGTTCTACCGGGGAAAAAAACGGTTTTCGGCTTCCTTCTTTTTCTTCACTCTCGCACACTTATCTCCTCCTCTCCCCAAAGAAGCGCGTCTCCGAGCTGTGCTTGGCTATTCTCCGCAGAAAAAGAAAGCATCAACTTGCACAGTTTTTGACAGAGTAAGGTCGCCTCATGATTTCTAAAGTGTACTGTTTGGACAGGCCCGTTAGGGGTATTGCCTAAGGCTGAGGAGCAGCTAGAAAGGAAGGAACTCTCCCTCAGTTCCTTTTTCTGATCGAGAAGGAGGGACTCCTTCTCGATCAGAAAAAAGGAACTGAGGGAGAGTTCCTTCCTTTCTAGCTGCTCCTCAGCCTTAGGCAATACCCCTAACGGGCCTGTCCAAACAGTACACTTCAGAAATCATGAGGCGACCCTACTCCGTCAAAAACTGTGCAAGCTGAGGCGTCCGGCAGTCCGATGTCTGTTTGAACACCACCAAGAAAACATCAGGATTTTCCTCCTCGCTTCCTCCGCCTTCGGTGACCTCGGTGCTAGTCAGACTTGACACTACACGCCAACTGCCAATGCTGTCCATCTGTTCTGCCGAGCACTCGTATCAGCGGCCGTATTCCAAAATTACTCGATTTTACTCCCGGGCAAAGTGTGATTCAGACACTTGCGCTGAGTCCAACCGAGTGTAACTGCAACGGCTTACGACGTTAATCCTTTTACGGATTGCTATAGCAACGGGGCGGTTTTAATTGGCTTAAAATTCAGTCGCCATAGCAACCGCGGTAAGGGATTAACGTCGCAAGCCGTTGCAGCCGCACTCGGTCAGACCCACGCAAGTGTATGAATCGCCCATAAAGGCCCGTTCACACACTTGCAACCGAGTACGACGAAGAGAGACAAGACCAGTTTTTAAAGCGCCGTTCACACATTAAGCGCCGTTCACACATATGCAACTGAGTAAGACCGAGAGAGACCAAACCGGCTTTTAAGCTCTTGCGACGATCTGGACCAGCTCCGCTGCAGCGGAGCTGGTCCTAAGACGTCGCAAGAGGCTTAATAACCGGTCTGGTCGCTCTCGGTCTTACTCGGTTGCATATGTGTGAACGGCGCTTTAATCGCATCGAATCCAGTTGTCGCATTCAATGCGGTCGTGTAAACGGCCTAATGCGCTAAGGAAGCGCATCGCGTTCAAGTCGCTAGACAGAGGTAGGTCGAGGCGGTGAACGCGCGTGCATTCAGCCCATGTATACGGAGGTCGCATCGCATTTTGGAACGGGGAGGATTATGTGAAAGGCGCTCTCTGTGGGAGCGAGTGAACAGCTGAGAACATGGCGGCGGTCAACGTCGTCGGCGGCGTAGAGAGTGGACGCGTGTGGTGGCCCGCAGTTTTCAGCTGCGCTGAAGTCGCATTCGTGTAAACGCGGCTAATGAACAGCTCTCATAACGCTCTGCAGAGCCCCAGCGGCGACTCGAGTTTAACATTTCTCACAATAAAAAACAGTTTCTATCCTCAGAAACACAAAAGAAAAAAAAATAATAATAAACCCGGCCAAATAAAAATATCAAAAGAAGTGACACCACATTGCGAACTGTGCTGTCACTTCCTCAATTCTCGTCAAAGTAAAAAAAAAAATTCGTAACTTTTAAAAGCAAAACAAAAAAAAATATTTTTTATTAAGTCGGGACGTTTTGATTTAGATCACTGTAGCTAGAAAACAGCGATTCTTTTCACTATACTCGCTTCAACCTCAAGAACCGTAATAAAGAAAGTCCGACTCCTAGCGGAGAATTACCATAGTTCCTCCTTTATGCATACAGTTACGATACATGAAGGTGCATTAGTACATATATGTTATCTTATCAAGACGCGCCCGTTTCGAACGCCAAAAGCATCGATCCTTTCTCCGAGAACCACATCTTGTAAAAACTTCTTCGCGCGGCGTAAGGGCAATGCTCAAAACTTTTTTTTTCTTGGAATGAAAGCAAATATAGCTGTATTTTTCAACATGCTAGATGGATTGAACAATTCGCACGGTTACTTATAACAATGCGGAAGGAAAGAAGTACTGTAAATGTAAAGTACAGTTTTATAAACTAGGTACTTTTTATTGCCGTAATCCTCGTCACACTAGGAAAAGAAAAAGTTTGACATTTGCAGTGGCGTAGCTAGACCATCTGGCACCCGGGGCCCTTAGGTCTTTTGTCACCCCCCCCCCCCCCGCTCCCCGAGACCGCAAAGCTAAAAGCCATAACCGCGACGCGAGGTCACGCAGCGATAATGAAATAATAAATACAGGGTTAGCCAGCAAACAGTGTTTTTTTTATTTAACTATGTACACATAATGAGGACACATGAAGTTTTTTTTTTATATATTGAGCATTTGTGTCACGAAAGCTGAACATTCAATTTCTTCATAAGTTCTTTCGCCGACACTTGGCTTCTGCAAAGTTATTGATTACTGTTGTAAAATTTATGTTTTTGACACGTTCTTTTTCTATGGACAGTATCGACAGGTTTGAGAGCCTTTCATCGCTCATGGTGGAGCGCAGAGACGTTTTGATTAGCTTTAGCTTGGAAAAGTTCCTTTCGCATGAGGCAACTGAAACACAAATGGTGAGGAACAAGCGAAATATAACAGTCAGGTTTGGAAGGGTCTCGAAAAAGCTCCATTTGGCAATAAATTCTAGAAACTGCTTTGCATTCCAAGTTTTTGTCTCATTAGGATGCTTCCCAGCGGCTTTCAGGTGCCTTCGCAGTCGGATGATCTCCATAACGATTTCGTCATCATGACCGGTGAACTCGTCATAAACTTCAGTGAGGCTTGGTGTCAATGTCCGAAGCGTTTCCTCGGTCTCAAGTACTATAGAAGCAGGCTCAATGACGCAGAAAACCGACGCACACCTCTGGTTTAGAGAACGTGAAGGCTCAGTTTAGAGAAATGCGGTCTGTACGCGGCGGCAAGCTAGGCTTCCAAACAGACCTTGTGGTCACCCTCGGTATCGCTCCGGGAAAATATGATATAATATCAAGCCCGAGCGTGCACCGCCAAAGGTTCACCGCTAACGATTCGGCAAGCAACAGCATGCCGGCGGCCGCCATTTTCTCTAAACAGAGTTTCGAGGCAATTCGGTAAGATGTTGTCGCTAAAACGAGCCTCTAAACCGCACGCCTTAAAATGGAAAGTAATGCAATCAAACAATCGTTGGCATACGGTACACTGCGGCGCTGAAGCCAGTCCGTCCACGCAGATTTCCGGAAGCTCGACGGTCTCCAGTCATGGCACGCTGTGGCAACAGGGAAACGCCGTCGCCGTCACAACATTACGAATTCACTTGCCAGAACACTACATTGTGACCGCCTCCCGACGGCGAGCGACGCGCTTCTAGAACTTACGGCGGGGTCAGAGAGCGAGGGAGCTTGCTGAGCAGAAGCCTTTCGCCAGCACCTCCTCTCGGCACTTCCCCCTCGGCGCGTGGTGCGGTGCCGTGCACCGGTGGACAGCCATGGGTGCGAGTCCGGGGTGAGGGAGACGACACGTTGAGAGTTTACCCAACACGTTTACCCTCCCCGCGACTCCCTTCGTGTAAGACCTTCGTGTGATTTCTTTCTTCTTCGTCTGGCGCCTTCTCTTGCTGTCTCGGCGCAGTCCGGCCGTGGTCGGCGCAAGCCAGCGTCGTGTTGCGCTGGGTTTGGCGTAGACTAGGTGGCGTTGGCTCGGCGTGCCCGGGCACAGCTCTTTCTCGAGTGCTCCCGCACTTTCCGCGCTTGTTTTTTCCGCCGGTGCGCGATGACTTTGCGCGAGCCAAGCCAGTTTTGCGACTCTGCACCAGACACGTTCGGGATGGAAGAGTGGTGACCTCATGCGTCTACACATTCTTTGCCACTTACGAACCAGTCAAGCCGGGGGGATTGCCGCCATAAGTGGCACCCCCCTCGTGACTGAGACTCCTGGTACCCGGGGCCCACGGCCCCCGGCCCCCCCCCGTTACTACGCCACTGGACATTTGTCGTTAGTTAAACAACTTGAAACGATTTTTCCTTTGAGTTCTAACTTGATTGCAGTAAGACATTCGTTTTCTAGTTTTTTTTTCTTTTTTTGCCTTCTGATTTTGTTATAATAGGACGTTACGTGGCTGACGAACAAACGACATAACCTCAACGCTCAGATTTTTTAGGAGAGCACTTCTTATCGCGCGTATTCAGCCTGATGTAAATATTTCTTGCTTGATGATTATTATGCTAAAACACAAAAGAACGTCGCGTAGAAAACATCAGATGATAGAACGGCAGCAAATCAAAACATATTTCTCACAATATTTTTGCGTGCAAGGTTTAAATTAGGCCACGCATGGTAAAACTAGAATGATTTAAAGCACAATCAAAATTATGATTTAAATCACACTGATTTTTATTCTCCGCCATTGTTCTCGCTTTTTTTTCTGGCCGCTCTTTAAGTCATACACTACTATAGCAACGATTCCACCTATCCATTCTATTTTATTTTATATATTCTCATATTTTTTAACCACACGTACGTTGCGGCGCGTTAGCACAGCACCCTGTATCAACGCACCGCAGTTTGGTATCACGCAGAGAGTGAGAAAAGGTGGCACCGCAGACGTTCTTCAAATCTCACCCCTTTGAGTTTCTGTAATTTCTACTGCGTGCTGTGGTGTAATGAAAACATCTAAGAACTTAGTAGTCGCGTGACAATGACCAAAGTTTTCTTTTTACAGGAGAGGGGAACTCGCCTCCATCTATGGTGCTAACTTCTCGCTGTTTAAACATCTGTATATAATTTATTCGAATTTTGATTTTCATATTAAACCCAAAAGTGTCAGAGTCCTGATGTGTTGTAAGACTTTGTAAAAGTACTCCCCAGCTAAAAATCCAAATTCGTTGTTTGAAAATTTCAGCACTGCAACTGTGTTCTAAAGAAAGGACGGTTTAATTCCCAGGACTCTGAAGCATGTACTCTATATTTGGTTTTCCACAATAAAGTCAAATCAGGGTTTCCTTTCGTTATAAAAGCACTGGCACGTTAGGCAGACATACCGCAAGCATAGGCATAGATGTGAACATACCTGTTGTCGTTCAAGTAACAGAACAAATCCTGATAATGTACGATTAAGCATCCTGGAGTAAATATAATAATTATTCGATGCTATAAAAAAGCCACATTAATTGTTTTCCTATAGGTCTGAACAAAGAGCTCTTCAACGCCTGCACCAGTTTAAGTTGTTAAAGGCAGGCGTATCCTAAACCTGACCTTTCTCACTGACAGAGCGGATCAAAGTAATACAAGGGCTCCACAATATCCAATAAAGTGTCCGTATATTGTTTCCTGTAAAATGGGGCTATGCACCTGACTTTTGCTTCTCGTGTTTTTTCGAATACATGATCAGTGTATTCCGCCATTGCATGAACAGCTCTCCAAAATGAGTTTGCAGAGAATTTTGTTTTTGTTTGCTCCACCTCTGCTGTGTTACTCCTTAGACCATGTAACATGTGTTGACACGTTAAATAAAATGGTTGTAAAAATACACCTAAAAGTAATTATATGATCTATGTTCATATATATATGCATTATATCGTGTATCGAAAAGTTTTAAGATAAACGATTCAGCTACGTTTCAGCTACATAGAAAAGAAAAGAAGAAAAAGAAGAACGTCGAACGCAAAACGCGAACATTTTTTGTAGCATTAGCTACACTGGCCGAGGTTGAGCAGTTTCGCGTGGCTCTCATAATGAGCCGTACTCCGTGCTGCGCAAGCGCGAGGAGCAGTGACGTCACACGGCGCACAGCTGGCGGGGCGGAGCAGCCGTCACCGCGGGCTCCGTTTGCTCCGCTGCGACCGCGCGCGCCTCGCCAATCTGCGCAAGCGCGAGGAGCAGTGACGTCACACGGCGCACAGCTGGCGCGCCGGAGCTACCGCCACCGCGCGCGCCCCGCCGGTCTTCGCATTCCAGAGGAGTGACGTCATAGCCGCGGCAGACGCACTGGCGCCGCCGCTTGCCCAGCCGTGTGCCTCCGTTGCGCAGTAGCCAAGTCTGACACTGCACCGGAGCTGCTTGATAGCGCCTCTCATTTTGTGCGCATAAGCTCACGCTACGTATATCCTGGCATAGCCGAGCTAAGCCACCGCAATTTTTTATTTTTTTTTGCTTTGTGTTTAATGGTTTTGGTATGTTTTGGTACAGGTATACCGTTGTTCTTGTCGTGCTCCAAAAGCAAGCAGATAGCCTTTAACTTGTCCTCCCGCTATTCCTCGTTTTTAGAACTCGGTTAACTCACAGTGTTGAAAACACAACCCTTCCGAGCATTTTCAAGTCTATCTTTCTTCCTTCAATTTGTTTTTCGGTATCGTGATCTTAAATACGAGTGAAACGAAACAACCCTCTTTTTTCGAGCAGGGCACTCCTGTTCAGACTTGGACGTAGTTCAACTACTCTACTCAAACTACTGTAGTTTAACTACTTTTCCGAGTAACTTGGTAACTTTCAATTACAACTTTATTTGGGTAATTAGTAGTTTAACTTAACTACATTTTTTAGGTAACTTCTACTCAAATTACTAACTACTTTTGAAATCTAGTGCTAATTTTGCTCACCACAAAAGTTTGAGCGCAGAAATAAATAAGACACCGGCAGATGAAGTGACATTTCCGAGCAAGGGGCCCCCTCACATTCCGTTCCCACAAGCGTCCTTGGGCCAAGGTGGCGACGAGCAGCCAAAACAGAACACCGGCGCGCACGAACGCAGGAACTTGACAAGCCTTGGTCGGGTATTGACCTAATCCGGTAATGCACGCCGGCGCCGCGCCTCCAGCTGCAACCGTGAAAGACGGGGACACTCCGAGGGTTGTTGTTGTTGTCATGTCTGCCTTTAGTGAGTTCTGACTCACGCGGTTTGGGGGTTCCACGGGTAGGCGCCACCGGAATGACCTCGCAGCTGGGCACCTGTTCCCATGGTCGCCTCGTCGTCAGCGCATACTCCCTTGCAAAGCCGGACTTTCCCGCCCACAAACGCAGACACGGATAATCCGTTCATGGGAGCAACTTCCCACTTCAAGCTACAGCTGTACGAGCGACGATGCTTGTTCACGTAATCCTTCGCGTCCATTCGATACCGTAGAGGCCGGCAAAGATTGCGAGTCACCCTTGAGAAATCCTTTTGTTGGGCCCGGCGTCAGCGGCGAAGTATACTTCGTTCCATCTTTTGTTAAACCAAAAATATTTTCTTCAGTAGCGTAGCACTAGCACCGCAACGACACGCGCCGTCGTCCGGATGATCTCATCGTCGTGGCGCGAGACGAACCCTTGACGGTCAGGTGCACTCGCTCAGCGTATTCTCCGAACGTCGTGGGAGTAAAGAGGGGCCAATCATGACAATCTAATCTCAACTTGCCAAAAAAAGAAAAGCTTTTCTTTTCTATAAAGGCTTTTTAGCCTAGGCAAACCTCACATGTTTCAAAATGGTGAGTTGGGCGAGTTGGTTCATTATGAGAAACTCAAGGGCCGAAAAACTAGGACAAGTAAGGTACTAGGACAAGTAAAAAAACTAGGACAGCGCCTTGTGTCATCGTTTCCTTACTTGTCCTAGTTTTTCGGCGCTTGATTTTCTCACATGTTTCGTCATGGACACCGAAGATGCGGACACTCGCTCGCCCGACCCTGCACAGCTTGTTTCTTAAATTCAACGCTGCCGTTCCATCCAGCGCGTCGGCGGAACGTCTTATTAGCTTGGCTGGGAACGTCTTTGGGAGGAAAAGGGAAAACTCTCCGATAAGGACTTTGAAAGTCAATTGCTTCTGCGAGTGATTAAACTATTTTGGTGAAAACGCAAGCCATAAAATAACGGCATTTATTTTAGGCTCGCGGGGTTTTCACGGATCAAAACTGCTGTTCATTTTGCTACCACAAAAATACAAAAAGTAATTTCGAAAGTAACTTCAAAGTAACTCGCTACTTTTTACAGTAGTTAGTAGTTTACTCAATTACAATTACGAATGCGTAATTTCTACTCTACTCCAATTACTCTTGGCGTCAATACTCAGTAACTTAACTTAACTACCTTTTTTGAGTAATTTGTACATGTCTGCTCCTGTTATAAACCAAGCCACTTTACAATGGACCGCTGCGGACGCTGCGAGCCATCGTATGATGAATTCCATCGGTCGTTTTCGAGCGCCCGGATCGTTAGACGAGATCGGAGATGAAGCACGCGATCCGAACGGAGTCGCTCCGCCTCCGGATCCCCCGTGGAACCTGGCCGTGGAACTACCACTGCCTTCCCTTCATTCACCTTCGCGACTTAATAATGATGCGAAAGATGCGTGTCAATAAGTGAAGTGCATCAGCGAAGCCGCGAAGCTCACTTGCCTCTTCATCGTAATACTCGTGCACCGTGTCCAAAACAGTAGGTCTCGATTTTGGGCCTCTTCTGCGGAGGTCCGAAGAGGCAGTCGAATCCATGATGGACATACAAGTAACCCTTGTCGTCGCTGCTACTCGAGCCGCCCGCAGCTGCTGGAGGAGCTGCTCGAGCAAACTTGACGACAAACTGCCATCAAAAAGCAGCAGCAGTAAAGCTGGCGGCACTTCGCGAGCGGCCATTGCGAATTCTTCCGATGCGAGATGCCCGGCGAGAGAGGAAGTCACGTGTGCGCGCCGAGGGCGGGCCAGGCTGGCTTCCGGTCGAAACCGCCGAAATCGGCGGAGCGACTTTTCACGGATCCGGATTGAGATCTGGAGTGAGAGCTGATTCAAAACAACGAGTGGAACATGTCTTTCTCGATTCGCACCGCCCAGGGAAGTACGCGCGCTCGAGAAAGGTCGATTCCGGCGCACTCCAAAACGACCAGTGGAATTCGCCACTAGTTCAGCTTATCACGTGACACCGCGCGTCGCCATGCCCCTTCGGAAGTCGACAGATGACTCACGCAACACTGGACATGCTCCGATTGCCTCGTAGCCTCCGCTACAGTCCATCGTAAAATCAAATGTAGTACGCCGAGTGGGCGCTTAAGACGCGAGGACTCCAACAGTTGGCGGTCAATTCCCATCTCCAGCGGCCCGGGACGGAAAGGATGCCGTCGCCATGGCAACCGATCAGACCCACGTTTTTTTCGGGGGCCAGTGAACGGAGGGCCCCTGCCCGCCGTCGGAAGCGGGTGGAGGGGGACGCGCTCGACCCCCACGTCCAGCGGACACCATGATTAATCAACATTAGCCGACAAATCGCCACGGCGTCCCGGGGACCGAGAAAGTATACCGTTTCGGGCTCACGTCCATGCACGCTGGGGGAAACAGAGTCTCTTCGGAAAGCGTTTGGCTTTCTGCATTGTAAACGACGTGCCAGGTCTGCAGCTGGGATCGGAAGTGTTTCTGTTTTTATCCTCGTGAAGAATCGTGCATAGATTGTAGGTGGGTTACGCCGAACGACTAGAGCCCTGTGCCCGGGACCGCACTAATTTGAACGGAGGCTCCGCGGAAATTCGGCCAGCTTGCACACACAAAAAAATATCACAAAAAAAACATTTTTATTTTGCTATAAAAATAAACACTGGGAACACATTGAATCGAAACATCTCTGTCTCGGGTATTGAAGACGTTGCAACACGTAGACGCTTTCAGAGAGCTGTGCAAGCGCGCCGCCATAACCGACCTTCAGTTTTTGTTTCCTCTTATTACGTTCGCTTCACTATATCATTGCCACAGCAGGACAGGTTATTGCCACTTTAAGTGCTACTGTGTCCTTCTCCCCAGGATAGGTCTTTGTGGATACTCGTCAACACCAGCTTCAGTAACTCGGCATCTCGGTAAGACAAGAGAAGATCGGCAATGGCGGCTCGATCCGGCGCGTGTTTAAAGCGTCTATACGTGTTGTTCGTGATTCGTAGCGCAATAAAAAAAGATGCGTGGGTTTAATGCATGTTACAATAATATAGGTAATAACTCGCGTCGAAGACATGAAGGTCAAATTAGTCCATGATCAATACACATGTTGACGATTTCAATGTTCACAAAAGCCAGGGTCACACTGATTATACGTCATACAAAAGGCAGTCTGCGTACAGATTCGAACACGAGTCAGCGCGAGTTTCCTGCTTCGGATGCCGCACGGCGATGAGTTCACAGATAAACTTGGCACGCGGCATTCGAACCACGAATATTGCGGTGACTCGTGTTTGCAGACTCTCTTTTGTATGATGTACAAGCAGTGTGACCCCGGCTTAAAACACTCAGTGTGAAATTCGCCAACACATATTGCAAAATGGTATATACCCTATAGTTATACTAGCGCTCTCAACTGTCATTCAACTCAACTAAGTTGTCCGATGTTAGACGGTACATAAGCCCAACAAATACAGTTGAGGTGCGGGTCACAAAACACAGTTGAAACCAAAACAAAAGCAAAACTGACGTCACATTACTTTTTTTATGTGATGCAAATGAATTATACGTACACTTTTCATTCATAATAAACGTCTCAAAAGAAAAGAAAATGAACTTTCTTTTGTTTTTAGAGTAATGAAACGGTAATCAGAACGTTTTACAGAATTTAAGCGAGAGACAAAACGAAAGTCTTATGGGCACCGACATCACAATGGCTTCCCTTGCCGAGCTTAGGCTTCTGCGACGAGCCGTTATCGTTTTGGCGACAGCTCTGGCCCCAATTCATACATCTTCCGGCAATGTTTGATGCTACGATACTTTCTAGATCCCCGCGGTTCTTCAGAACCAAAATAAATACTGATTATTATTATTATTATTATTATTATTATTATTATTATTATTATTATTATTATTATTATTATTATTATTATTATTATTATTATTATTATTAACCCGCTCAAATATGTGAATTTAGATTTTCCTTTTCTTTTACATAGCTCAAGTTGTATATCTTGCCAATGTGATCCTTTGGTATATGTCGATAATGTAAAATACCTTGGAGTAATATTCGACTGCGGTCTATCATGGAATGCTCAGCCGACTAGCATTGCTGCCAAACTGAGGGGTGCTTGTTGCCTCCTTTATAACACAAAAATCGCTTATGCCTTTTTCCAGTTCGTAAAATTGTCGCCCATGCGCTTGCATACAGCGTGCTAAGATATGGTGTTACTGTTTTTGGCAACTGCTCGGGGTTTTGGCATGACAAAATTGATTGTATTTTGAATAATATTTTGAAAAGTGTGTCTTATGGCCTACAAATTCCCGAGGGTACTAACTTGTTTCAATATTTGCAACTGCCATGTCTCCGCACACTATTTATTCAAACAGTAGTCCTACGTTACTTCTGGTCAGATAATTTCAAAACCAAAAACCCATCTCCTCGTTCGGTTCGTTTCCAAGAGACCTTTAAAATACCTTTTGCCCGAACCAGATACGGCAAGTATACGCGTGAGGTCTACGTGCCTGAGATCTTTAATAGTTTGCCTTCTGAAATTCGGCAGGCTAACTCATTGAGTCAGCTTAAAAAAAGGTTGAAATTTTATCTTTCAGGCCGAAATACTACCTAAGTGTATATTTTGTACACGAGTGCTCTGTACAGTGTAGTGATCAGATTTTGCATTTTTTGTAACTGTTTCTTTCTGTTTTTGAAAACTGCTTTGTGATGTGTCGCTTCTTCTTCAGCTGTGTGTTCTCGGACATTCTGTTTTTTTTTTTTCTTCTGAACTTTCGGTTGGGCGGCGTCACACAAGTCACTGTTGGCTTTGATTGCCCCCGCACTATTGCATGGATGTATGAATGTTCTTGAATACAAATTTATTATTATTATTATTATTATTATTATTATTATTATTATTATTATTATTATTATTATTATTATTATTATTATTATTATTATTATTATTATTATTATTATTATTATTATTATTATTATTATTATTATTATTATTATTATTATTATAACCTCGATCACTGCAGCACTCCATCAGCTTCTTCCTCTGAAGACTAGCGTCGATTCGCTCTTGCCTCTTCCAGCTAAGGTGGAGCTACTGCTATCCCTTAAGCCAGTTGTTGAAGAACTGCGAAACACTGTTGTAGGACTTCAGTCTACAGTGGACTCATTCAAAGAGAAATATGACTCGGTGCTGGCTCTTGCAGTGACCAATGAGGAATCAGTAAAAGATCTACAAAAGGAGGTCCACCAAGTAAAGACTGTGATGGAGGAGCAGTCACAGGAGATTTCAAAGCTGAAAGAAGAGTTGAACGACTCGCAGCAGTACAGCCGCCGTTGTAATATGGAGGTACAGGGTCTTGCTTACACTTCGAGGGAGGACCTGGTTAAGGTCATGGAAGATCTCTCCCAGAAAATAAGCCTTCCGTCATTGCGCTCTTCGGACATCGTCGCAATCCATCGCCTTCCGACAAAACGAGACACAGCCCCGCCAGTACTAATTAAGTTTGCCTCAGTCGAGATTAAGGAAGTCTGGATGGCTGCACGTGGCAGGCTGCAGAAGCTGCCTGATAACGAACCTAAATTATATTTTAACGACAACCTGACCCCAGCAAATAAGGAGCTTTTCTGGATGACGAGAACAAAAGGGAAAGAAAATGGATACAAATACATTTGGCTCAAAAACGCAAAAATTTATGCACGAAAAAGCGAGGGCTCTCCGGCTCTACGCATAAACTCAGTTAGGGATCTCGAGAAGCTCATCTAAGAAATGACAACTTGCTTTTCTATTCCAGACTGTGGCTCTTTTCACCAGGTTTTAGGACCTACTTCTGAATACTCTTTTACCATTATTCACGTTAATATTAGGAGCTTACGTAAACATTGGGAGCAGTTTCGGGTTTTAGTAAGTCATTTTAACCCTCCTATTGACGTATTTGTGCTTACTGAAATTGGTATCTCATCATCGCAAAGCAACCAGTTTGTTTTGAATGGTTATAACGAGTTGTTTTACACTCGTGAAAGCAGTAGAGGTGGTGGTATTGCTATATATGTTAAAGAAAAGTGGCTATATACAAGTCTGAATGTCTCTTTCGCTCATGCTGAATCTCTCGCTCTAAGTATTTCTCAGTCTGGGTTTTCTTTATATTTATTAACAATTTACAGGCCTCCATCAGAAAATGTCTCACTTTTCCTTGCAGAACTTGAAGTTGCACTTAAAGAGTCTCGCTCCGAAGGGCAATTTTGCATGGTCGGCGACTTGAATATCGACACCCTTAAACCTTACAAGTCCAATGTCTGCGATTACTTAACCCTGCTTTCGGAATATGGAATCGAAAGTACTATCAGCCTCCCCACAAGAGAGGAGCTCCTATCTGGAAAGTTAGTCGTGTCCTGCATTGATCACATAAATACCCGTTCTCCTGACACCACCATAAAATCAGCCGTCATCACTAATAAGCTCTCCGATCACTACTTCATAGGTTGTCGGTTAGAAAGGGAAGTGAACGAGCGAAAGGAAGAAGCACGTGGTTGTACTTTCGTTTCGATTACTGATACAGTCAAATTTGATTTGTTGGTGGCTACATTTGACTGGAATCAAATATTGATGTCGGTAGAGCCCGCCGATATTTATAGCGTTTTTGTAGAGGTATTCCAGTCTTTCTATCGTGACTCATTAAAAGAAGTGAAATTCAAGAAACGATCGGATAAGCCGTGGGTAAACACCGACATCATGGTAGCCATTAAGACTAAGGAGGCATTGTGGCTGCGTTCCCGTCGTGCCCCTAACAACTTGGAGCTGAGAGCCGAATTTAAATGCGCAAGGAACCGAGTAAATGCGATTATTAGGTCCGCGAAACGCCGTTACTTCCAAAGGAAGTTTTTTGAGACAAGATCAAATCCACGGGAAACATGGGAGTTAATAAACACCTTCAGAGGGCGCGCATCGCGACAACCGATCAATATTTCTCTAGAGAGGCATTTCGGAGCTAACTTACAATCCACCGTCGATGACTTCAACAAGCTATTCGCTTCGACATCAGGTATCGCCAGAGATCGTAAAGATACCTCTACCAGTTCAGAGCATAAGCTCAGATCACCTTCCTCGGCATTTTTACCTCCTCTTGATTTAAGTATATTGCGCTCTATTTTATTTGGTATAAAGCGGAATAAAGCACCTGGAATCGATGGCATCCGCGTTGGTGACCTATGTCGTAACTTCGATGCAATTAAAGACGTCCTCCTTGTCATGATAAATGGTTTTTTGATGTTCTGGTATTATCCCCGTTGACCTGAAAACTGCACTTGTGAAACCCCTTTTAAAGGAGGCACACCAAAAAAGCATGAGAGCTACCGTCCTATCTCAATATTGCCATGCATTGGGGAAATATTAGAAAAACACCTATTCACCGTGATGTCAAGCTTTATTGACAGCTCTGATATATTGTCAAATAACCAGTATGGTTTTGTGGCAGGGAAAGGTACCCAGCTACTCCTGGAAGACTTTGCAGACCTTATTCACACCTCATTTGAGAACAACCTATTTGCGTGTGCCCTTTTTTTAGACCTATCTAAAGCATTCGACGCCGTTAGCCATGATGTGCTTCTCAGCAAACTACATAATTTCGGCTTCCGCGGTCCATTTTTTCTTCTCCTACAAAATTTCTTTTCGGAGCGTTCGCAGATCGTGTCTGTAGGACATTTTAGGAGCACGCGCGTAATGATAAAAGCTGGCGTCCCTCAGGGTTCGGTGTTGTCGCCACTTCTGTTTAATCTATACGTAAACGATATTTCCACCAGAGTATCTAAGTGTCGTATATTTCAGTATGCAGATGATACCTTGCTCGTCTCTCGCCATCTGAACTACTATCATGCTGTAAACTTATTGAAACATGATGCCACGCAAATAATGGACTGGTTTGATGAAAATTTAATTACAATTAATGCATCAAAAACAAAACTGGTATGCTTCAGAAACCCACTCAAGAAAGTGAACCTTGACTCACCAGTCACTCTACACAAATCGAATTGTATTGACTGTCATTGTTCTCAGCTGGACTATGTTGATAAAGTTAAGTATTTGGGAGTGTATTTCGATTCAGACATGTCATGGAATTCCCATATGTCGTACATTTGTAAAAGGATTCGGAGCGTAAGCTGTTTACTCTTCAACAACAAAGTTTTTATGCCGTTTGCGGTAAGAAAGTCTATCGCGCATGCCCTGGGCTATAGCATAGTTAGGTACGGTATAACGATTTTTGGGAACTGTGCAGAGCTATGGAAAATTAAAATCGATCGTATTTTGAAGGCCATGTTAAAAAGCGTTGGGTATAATTGGGATTTTCCGACTGATATTAATGTTTTCGAGGCACTACAGATGCCGAATTTCTCTGCTCTTTTTGTACAAAGTGTAGTACTTCGTCACTTTTGGAGCAATGATTTCAAGCTCCCCTTCGTCAGTCATAAAAGTCTCCGACATACGTCACGTTTTGTAACCCCTCGTTGTGTGACGCGCTACGGCAAAAGAGTTCGCTCGTATTATGTGCCCTTCATCTTTAACACACTTCCAGAGAGCGTCATCGAGGCCAGTACAAAAAAACAACTGAAGAAATTGATGAACAGCTTGTCTCTTTAGTATTGCTGCAGCATTGTTTTCTCTCTTTATTGTTCTTCCTGGTGTATAATTCGCATTTGAGTATGACTTGTGTGGTCTTGTCTGACTTGAACAGAACAGTATTTGTATCATGTACGTATTTTTTTTAATGAATAGCGTACATAGTGTGTTCGTGCTATGAAAAACTATTATATTATCCACAGACTAATCAAATCGCCCGTTCCTCTTTGCGAGCCGATTGTGTTGTACTTCATTTCGGATAGTTTTTGTGAAACAAGTTTGTGTGTGAGTGCGTGTGTTTTGTGACTCATCTACAAGACAAGCCTACTCTTCCTGACATTCTCTCTAAGGAGACTGACATTTCGGGTGACTTCTTATATTTTCCTCTTCCGTTTATTTTACAATGGTGGAATTGATCCCACAAGCCTCTGTGGCTTTGATCAGTTCCGGAACTGAAATGGCATATTTGCACCACGGAATAAAATTATTATTATTATTATTATTATTATTATTATTATTATTATTATTATTATTATTATTATTATTATTATTATTATTATTATTATTATTATTATTATTATTATTATTATTATTATTATTATTATTATTATTATTATTATTATTATTATTATTATTATTATTATTATTATTATTATTATTATTATTATTATTATTATTATTATTATTATTATTATTATTATTATTATTATTATTATTATTATTATTATTATTATTATTATTATTATTATTATTATTATTATTATTATTATTATTATTATTATTATTATTATTATTATTATTATTATTATTATTATTATTATTATTATTATTATTATTATTATTATTATTATTATTATTATTATTATTATTATTATTATTATTATTATTATTATTATTATTATTATTATTATTATTATTATTATTATTATTAATTATTATTATTATTATTATTATTATTATTATTATTATTATTATTATTAACGCAAACAACGTGTTTCCCCTACAGTGTTCGCTCAGAAGTATTGTGCCGTTCTAGGTGAAGTGCGGGACTTGGGAGCGGTTCGACTCCTCCTTGAGATTTGATAGCCACGTGGCTCGTATAAGTACCTGCGCCTTGCGCGCGCTCGGTGTTGTTTGTCGAACGACTAGAGTATTTAAAAAACCCGCAACGTTTGTAACCCTGTACCGCTCTTTGACAAGGTCTCAACTCGAACACGCATCTCCTGTATGGAATGGTAGTTGTAAAACTACCCTCCTAAGGCTGGAGCGAGTGCAAAACAAATTTTTATCTATTTATCGATATCGATATCTGCGCGATGAAACATCTCTATCAAAGAGTAACAGTGTATTGGACGTCCTACAAATGAACAGCTTATATCACCGTCGAGAAAAGGCAGATCTGGTTTTCCTTTTCAAAGTCCTTCATGGCATGGCCGACTGTTCAGAACTGCTCTCACAGATATCTTTACGAGTTCCTCGGACAGCGACCCGTTTGACAACGTCTTTTTACTCTCCTCGGACGTTAAATATCCTGGACCCCATGTTTCGCAAGTGTCGGGCATATAATGGCATTGCAAGTGATCTTGATATTTTTGTGTGACTGAATTTGTCAGATCTCTCAGAGTCTTGTATGAGTCTCGCTGAACCTGTCGTGATTGTGATGTTATTATATATTATTTTAATAAGGTATATTCGTTTTTGTGGTAGTCTTCTACTCTGCGTTCGGACCCTGTGTTCCGTTCTTTCCTTGTTGTGTATATCGTATCTTTGTGTCAGCATGCGTTATATGTATCATATCTTTTACTCAATGTTTTGAGTATTTTTATGTTTTTTTTCCTACTTTTTTGTAGTGTGTAAGTTTCGGTGTGCCAGTACCAAGACCGCATGGTCGTTCCTGGACACCTAATAAAATTATTCTTGATTCTTGATTCTTGATTCTTGATTATTATTATTATTATTATTACTATTATTATTACTATTATTATTACTATTATTATTATTATTATTATTATTATTATTATTATTATTATTATTATTATTATTAGTTATTATTACTATTATTATTATTATTATTATTATTATTATTATTATTATTATTATTATTATTATTATTATTATTATTATTATTATTATTATTATTATTATTATTATTTATTGTAGGAGATATCAACATCGATCTGTTAAAGGATCATAAAACCGAGGTTTGTGACTACCTAAATACTCTAGCTACCGCGGGTCTTGAAAGTACTGTCAGCGCACCTACCAGAGAAGAAGTGGTGGCCGGTAGGCTGGTGTGCTCCTGTATCGACCATATCATGCTCAGAACTCTAGACACAATGGTGACATCGGCGGTAATTTCCGAAAAACTGGCTGACCATTACTTTGTCGGGTGCCAACTAGTCTGGCAGGATGTTAAGGCAAGTCCGGTTGCCGATCGACAGACAGTTCAAATCACTGATAACAAGATTTTGGACAGTCTGGTTTCATCCTATGATTGGAGCTCTTTTCTCGAATCAACCTCGTCTTCGAATGTTTACTTTAAATTCGTGGATGTGCATAACTCTTTGAAAGCTAGAGCTCAGAGAACAGTAACAGTTACAAAACGTAGAACAGACCGGGTTTGGTTAAGCACAGACATCTTGATCGCAATCACAAATAAGGAAAGGTTATGGGCGCGATGTAAGCGAGCGCCGAGAAATGTCGTCCTGCGTGCTGAATTCCGTGCGGCTAGAAACAGAGTAAACGCCATGGTTCGCTCTGCTAAGCGAATTCATTTTCATACGCAATTTTCCGTAAACCGTTTCAATATTGCAAGGACTTGGTCACTTGTCAATGAGCTCCGAGGCCACCATTGCCAACGCTCGCTCGATGATGGCTTGCTCAAGAATTTCGGGGACAACAACATAGAAACAGTTCAAAATTTTAGCAATTTCTTCGCTAGTTCTTCAGAGCAATCTCCGGTGGACAGCTTTCAGGATGTAACCTTGAAAGAGACAGTCAGCGCCTCTGCCTTCCTTTGTGACATAGACGAAGAAGGTTTACGGTCGGCCGTGTTTAGTATTAAGGGGTCTAGATCACCTGGCGTTGACGATATTAGTGTAGGTTTCCTTCAAAGGAATTTTGAATCTTTAAAATGTGTACTTCTTTATATGATCAACGGCTTCATTCAGCAGCGTGCGCTTCCGGAAGTGTTAAAAACGGCTATTGTTAGGCCAGTGCTAAAGGGAGGCAAACCAACTGTAATTGGTAATTACCGCCCCATATCTATTCTGCCAGTTGTTGGACATTTATTAGAAAAGCATCTTGTTTCGATGATGACCAGTTTTTTAGATAGGTACCCAATTGTACCGGAGACGCAATATGGTTTTGTGCCAGGTAGAGGCACGCAATTGTTGTTAGATGACGTTGCCGATTATTTAAACTCCGCTTTTGATGATAATATGTTTTCCTGCGCTCTTTTCTTGGATGTGTCAAAGGCCTTCGACACCGTGAACCACTCCGTACTGCTGCGTAAGCTTTTCAAGGCGGGTTTTAGGGGCCCTTTTTTTGATATGCTGTCTAATCTGCTTTCCGGTCGCTCTCAGCGGGTGCGGGTGGGGCATGAGTTGAGCGCCGTGCGCTATCTGAAAGTAGGCGTTCCCCAAGGCTCTGTGTTGTCACCTTTGTTATTTAATATCTACGTCAGCGATCTTCCCTCTGTCATCGAGAGTTGTACCTGCTATCAGTATGCTGACGACACTCTGCTGATATCTCGGCATATCAATTTTGCGAGCGCCCTTGACATTTTACAAGTCAATGCTAATAAAGCAATGGATTGGTACTCTATGAATCTTTTAAAAGTAAATGTGGATAAAACAAAATTGATGTGTTTTCGAAATCCGCTGAAACACGGTTTCGTAGACAAGCCGTTTTTTCTTCATGGTATATTGTGCGACCCTTGTACTTGTGTCCCTGTTAAGTGGGTGGAGACCACTAAATACATGGGAATTTTTTTGACCACGACATGTCTTGGAATAATCAGTTAGCATATATATGTAGAGTGTTACGAAAAGTGGCCTGTCTGCTTTATAATATTAGAATCTTTGTTCCTCTTCATGTTCGAAAAATTTTGGTTTATGCCCTGGCATACAGTGTACTTAGGTACGGGATTACGGTGTTTGCGCACAGTAGTGGACAGTGGCATGCTAAAGTGAACACCCTGTTGAAAAGTGTTTTGAAAAGTGTGGCGTACAATTCAATTTTCACAGACAGCACGAACATTTTCAGTGACCTTGAGATGCCGAATTTTTCCTCTCTACTCCGACAAACAGTGATACTTCGTTATTTTTGGACGAATCGGTTTAAGATTTTGCACGATCCGTCTCGCACGCTAAGGAAAACAACCCGTTTTAAACGGCCTCGTTGCTTCACGAGGTATGGGATGAGAACCCGTGATTACTATGTTCCGGATATTTTCAATGATCTTCCTGAAGGTGTTTTCTCTTTTGACTCTAAAACTAAGGTTAAAAAATGGCTCCGTTCTTTTATGGTCGATTCAGTGTAGGTAGTCATGGGTGTGTATGAGACCAGAGTGTTAGATACGTAGGTTAGGTGTGTGTGTGTGTGTTTTTCTCTTCTTTCTTTTCTGTCTTTTTTTTCTTGTCTTTTGTTTTGTTTTTTCTTTTCTTTTGCGCTATTGATACCATGCTGTTGGTGAGTTTGAAGGGTTCCAGTCACACAAGCCATTTAGGCTTTGACTGACCCGATTTTTGTACTGTAATATGGTGAAATAAAAATTATTATTATTATTATTATTATTATTATTATTATTATTATTATTATTATTATTATTATTATTATTATTATTATTATTATTATTATTATTATTATTATTATTATTATTATTATTATTATTATTATTATTATTATTATTATTATTATATAGATGGCGCCCAGTAGGGACGCGTGCTCCGAATGCTCTCTGCCTTTTCACGGTAAACAGAAGTTTATTCGATGTACGGAGTGCGGAAATCGCACGCACAAGAAGTGTATCAAGCTTCCGGAACGCGATGTTGAAGGCATGATGACTGGGGTAAGCCCTTTTACGTGCATCGACTGCGTGGCAGACAAGCGCACGCATAGTCCTAGCTCGTCCGAGGCTAGGCCTAACGAGGAGAACGTACAGAACGACTCACCCTCCACGGGCCGGCTCGCAACGGACTCCGCGACTTCGGTGACTCTTCTTCGGGAACTTCTGGACGACGCCTTGAGGGGGATCTCCTTCCTGACAGATGAGATGGCGGCTGTGAGGGAGGAGAACACTCGTCTTCGCTGCGGGCTGATCAGGAGCCTCGAGACGCAATCGGTCATGCTGCATAACATCCAGACTGACTTGAGGGACCTCCGGCAGCGCCCGAGGTACGTCGGGGGACGATCATCTTCCCACGCTGCGGCGACGGACCGCCATGAACCGTCACCTTCCGTGCGAGGGGGAGGAGGAGGCACCCATCTCCCCAAGGGGATCGCGGCTTGGAATGGGGCTGGTTCCGCTGCGACCTTGATGACCCCCGTTCAGCCCTCCGAGCGTACGCTTGGCAAAGCCCAGTTAAGCGGCGGAGCCTCCCAAGAGACGACGACAAAATGCAGCGCAAGCATTCCTCCTGGTGCCGAACCAACAACACAACCTCGAGAAGCCGTCGTCTTGCAGACCCTTAACGATCGTGAAGATGCGGGAAACGACGCAGGAACCGGTGCGCCATTTCAAAATCCCCCGGCAACGCTGCCTGGCTGGACCGAGAACATCGCCAGAGGCGGCCCTGGTCCTCGTTCCCCCGGCACCGTCCCCCAGCGACAGCCATTCTTCAAGGGCAACTCTAAAGGGGGAGGGATTAGCGCCGCATCGGTGACTGTGCGACGCTCCAGGGCGGTTTTCGTCACACGTTTGGATGTGAACTGTTCTTCGGCGGACGTCGCGGCGCATCTTGGACAATCCATTGGCCTAAGGGAATTCAGGTGCACTAGACTGAAGACGCGTTACGGTGGGTATGCTTCATTCCATGTCGCGGCTGGGGACGGCGACTTTGAGGCATTGCTCGACCCGAACATCTGGCCAGAGGGATGTCTTTTCAGGGAATACCAGGGCCAGCTGGCGGAAAGCCGAGTGTATGATGAGAGAGAACGTTTTGAGTGATGCCCCAAATCATGAATATATATTATCAAAACGTACGGGGGCTGCGAACGAAAGCGCATGATTTTTTTTCTAACGTATGTTCGTCTTGCTACTCAATCATCTGTATTAGCGAAACATGGCTGAGCCCCGAGATCGCGAGCGCTGATTATTTCCCGCCTTCATTTAAGGTATATCGAAGGGATCGAGACTATGAGGCTACCCGAATGCTCCGAGGCGGCGGCGCATTGATAGCAGTAAATGGAGATATTGTAACTCATAGGAGGCCCGACTTGGAGGTCTTTGACGAATCAGTATGGATTGAAATTCAGACTAATGACGCTAAGAACATGTTTATAGGTAATTTTTACATACCTCCGCAAACAGACCCCGGATCTTTCTCTGCTAATTTAGCTAAGCTCGAGGAAGCTTTAAGCAACATAAATGGAAATGTCGTTATGTTGGGTGACTTTAATATGCCATGTATTGAATGGCAAAGCAATCTCATTGACTCGTCGAATTCATTCTTAATTCGGAAGAGCCAAGACTTTCTGGGTATGCTTTCATTTCTGGGACTTTCCCAGCACAATCATATTCAGAACTGCACAGGAAATATTCTGGATCTTTGTCTCACTGACGTCGAAATGCTGAAATTAAACCGCGTAGAGACGTCACTTGTGCCTATAGATAAATATCACCCTGCATTTTGTATAACCATGGGATTAGCTCTACCTAGACATAAACCAATAACACGGAAACAGTTCTGCTACCGCCGTGGAGACTATGTGAATTTATACCACTTCTATGCAAGCGTCGATTGGAGCACTATTCAAGAACTTGATGATGTTAATGATCAGGTTCGGGCAATGACCGATGTGGTTATGGAGGGCATGACGAATTATATACCTCAAAACAAGGTCTCGCAACAAAAGTACCCCTCGTGGTTTTCAGCGGAGTTGGTAAGCTGTTTGAAAAAAAGAACTACGCTCACAGAATGTATGTCAAAAAAGGATTGCTTTCCTGGTACATGGAATTTAGTCGATTAAGAAAACGCATCAAAACTCTTCTCGAGACGGATCGGAGCAGACACACGGACAATGTAGAAGACGGTCTCCGGCGGAACCCGAAGGAAGTTTGGCGTTACGTAAACGGCAGGTGTGGGCTAAAAGAAAAGTCTAGAATAACGTTAATTCAAAGCGAGCGATATATTACAGCTCCGGAGACTATCGCAAACGCGTTTGCAACTCATTTTAGTTCCGTTTACAGATGCTACCCGAGGCGAGATTGTCCTGATGAAAGAGATATCTCACTCGATAGTATTTCTGCAGTCGACATTACAGTGTCAGATGTCCTATTTGCCATAAAGAAGCTGAGCCGTTCAATGTCGGTAGGCCCTGATAATATTCCCGGTCCCATTGTTAAGGCATATGCAGAGTTGTTCGCGCCTACGCTGGCGGTTATCTTTAATAAGTCACTAAAATCTGGGCGGTTTCCGGAGTTTTGGAAGGCATCTGACGTCGTGCCGGTTCATAAGTCCGGAAAAAAAACGGTGGCCTCGAACTACCGACCTGTGTCGCTACTTTGTGTGTTTTCGAAGGTTTTTGAGACTGTGGTACACTCACATATGTCCTACTTCTTTAAAAACGTCATTGTTGCATGTCAACACGGCTTTATGCCTGGGCGATCTACAGTAACTAATCTAACGTGTTTCATGAATGTCGCAGTACCCACTGTGTGTAACCGTGGTCAGCTTGACGTCATTTATTTTGACCTGAGCAAGGCATTCGATGTAGTAGACCATAATCTCCTTTTGAAGAAGTTGCAGCGAATGGGAGTTAGGGGATCATTGCTTGGTTGGTTTTCCAGTTACCTGGGTGATCGCGTGAATAGAGTTCGAGTTGAAAGTGCATACTCTTCTCTGTATAACTCCTCTTCGGGTGTCCCCCAGGGCTCGATTCTGGGACCCCTATTGTTCACATTATTTGTCAATGATGTACAGTCGTGCCTATCGCACTCATCCATTCTTCAATTTGCGGATGACATGAAAATATTTCGAACAATTGAGTCAGTTGCAGACTGTCGGGGGCTGCAGGAGGATATAGATAGAATTGGAGACTGGTGCTCGGTCAATAATTTGGTACTAAATAAAACAAAGACAAAAGTGGTCACCTACAGTCGCAAGACGGGACAAATTATGTTCGCTTACAAAAACGAGTCCGAGAAACTTGAGCGTACTGAATTAGTTCGGGATCTTGGTGTTTACTTTGACTCAAAACTAAATTTTCACTCCCATGTGGAGACAACGTTTGCTTCTGCTATGAAAACACTGGGAGTGATAAGCCGAATAACGAGTGATTTCTCACAGCCTTTTGTATTTTTTGCGCTCTTTAATAGTATTTGCCGATCCCGCCTGGAATATGCATCTGTGGTATGGGATGGGTCTGCAGGATCTAACAAAGCCTTACTTGACCGTGTCCAAAAGAAATTTGCTTATATTCTTAACTTCCGTTACTTGCATAACGAGACATACAGTTATACTGGCGTCGCTAATCATTACAGCATAGAATCTCTTAGTCACCGCAGGCTCTCTGCTGACTTTTTATTTCTCTTCAAGTGTTTGCACGGCATAATTGATTCACCTGAGCTCTTGTCATTGATTTCGTTGCGTGTGCCACGCTATTACACTGTGTCTACTAGTGCTTTTTATCCACTTTCGACAAATGAGTTAAATCCAATCGCCCGCATGCAGTCTAGATACAACGAATTTTCTCATAAACTTGATATATTTGACGCCAACATTTCGGGTTTTCGCGCATCATTGAGATTATTGTTATAAAGTTGGCAATATTTTTTCCCGTGATATAGATGTCTACGATTGCTCCCCGAGTAAATTTGTGAATGCATACGTCGAAATGATAAGTTGTATACCTATGTGCACTAATTCCTTCTTCACTTAATTTCTGTTTTTGTATTCAAATCGCTTTTTCTGCTTGTATTTTCTGCCTGTATTTTCCTTCTGTCTTCTGTGTTGACTTTGTCTGTGGGTTTTCATCGTGTATCAACAAAAAGGCCTTGAGCTGTTCTTGAACACGCAATAAACAAACATTCATTAT
>JAZHYW010021025.1:0-113935 GCA_037355805.1 Ixodes ricinus | reverse complement strand
TATCGCCGGAGTGCGCTTTGACTGCAAAGAAGGCTTTTGGCTGCGTCATGCTGCAATATGTGTGCGTATACGTAGCACATATTGAAGCCATCGGAACGCAATGTAGGGCGTAGCGTTCACCCTTTGCCAAGTTACGAGACAGGCCCGCTGGAGCGCGTCTCCGACTGGCGTGTTTAACCGTTCAGCGCCTTATGCTGCCCATACCTCAAAAGTGTTCCTGGAGTGTCATGCTCTCGAATGTCGCGATCCTGGTGGTTGGTTCTAAAAATGCTGGCGAAAAGCACGAGCGAACGCGAGCGTCGCTGTCGTCGCGGCGTCCCAACTTCTGGCTGCCGAAGCTTCCGCGAACTGCCACACTGGAAAGCGTCCTGCAGCAGAACAGGCGCCGGCCACATCCAACACCGCTGCTGAGACACCGCCAGGATCGCGACAGGTGACTGCATGACACTTCTGTGGCATCATCAGGCGGAAATCGAGGGACCACTTTTTTCATGATGTTTTCACCCTGAGACTGGGAAGGAAACTTGAAGATATTTTAAGAAAAAAACAGAAGAAAGTTGACAGACAAGCGTCTCAAACTCAGCTAACAAAATTTATTTCATACAACGCTTTAATATCCTTCTCTCACAGTCGTCAACAACGTAAAAGGACGCACACATACAAAAAAAAAAGCTTTCTTTTTAGGTTGCGTTTTGAACACGCAAAGACATGAACCCAAACAGTTGGCCCACGAGGCAAACCCGACCGAAACAGTTCAAACAATACCTCAGTCCTTTGACACACAAATACACAATCGAATAAAAGAACAATTAAAAGAAAAATGGAGGCGACAAACGAAGACGGGGACAAACACAAACCGTCTCAATTGAGGCGCTTTGTGTTTGTCCCCTTTTTCGTCCGTCGTCTCGGTGTTTTTTCAAGAATGTGCAAAATCAAACAGATTGCCTATTTACTTACTCTTTCTCCAGAAGAACAATGTCAGTTGAGAACGCAAAATTTTTCCGCATACCGACAATAAAAAAAAAAGGTGATTCATAATTTTTCTTGTTCGTTCAACAGAAAACACGCACAAAAAGAAAAGGCACAGGAAAGAACCCGACCGAAACAATTGAACAAAACTAAACCCCTTTGAACCACAGATAAGTACACAAACGAGAAGGAGAAATAACACTTGTGATCGCCGGGTTTTTCGCATGATAACAATGGGAAAGAAAAGGTCTCTCTTTTGTCACATGTCGATTCTTCATAGCGCAACTCGTAACAGGCCCGTTCGTCCCAGCGGAACATTCGGCAAAGGATAATTAGTCACGCTGGCAATTTGTCACAAAATGACTCCAAAATTCTCATTTTTATTTTTTCTTTGGTTTTCGTGGAATGTTTGGAAAAGGGGGAACCTGAACAAATTCGTAGATGATCAGTGAGGTTGATCACGGGCTCTGCTGAGTTGTCATAGCGCGACGCAGCAGAGGCTGGTTGCACTCTCCACGGGCGCGGTGCCGCCGGGGCCGAGATGCGCTCCGAAAAAAACAAAAAAAGTATTGTTTGTTTTCTTTTCATTGTTACCGTGCGAAAAGCCAGGCGATATCAAGTGTAATTTCTTCTTTCGTTTGTGTATCTCAGGTAGTTCAAAGGACTTAGCTTTGTTGAATTCTCACCGGTCGGGTTTCCTCCTGGGCCTTTTGTCAATGTTTTCTGCTGAACGAACGGGCTAAAATTTTAAATCACCTAAACATTTTTTTTTGAACCCTTAGTATGCGGGAAGCTCTGCATTCTCAACTAACATTGTTCTTCTATTCCTTTATGTATCTGTGTGTCAAAGGACTTAGGTTTGTTTGAGCTGTTTCGGTCGGGTTTCCTCCTGGCCCTATAGTTTGCACTCATTCCTTTGTGTGTTCGGTACGAACTGACTTAGAATTGAGTCACCTTGAAAACAAAGTGTATGTGTTTTTTAGTGTGTTTTTGTTTGTTTGTTTTTACGATGCGGACAACCTTTGGAAAAGGGTATATAAAAGGCTTTCTCTTAGCTTGAGCAGAGGAGAGAAGTGGATAGCACTGACAGAAGCAGTATACAGAAGGAGCAGAATCATGTAATAATTGAGACGACCAGAAGGAATGGGACAAGGCAGAAAATAAAGTTCCAGCAGGTACAGCGACAGGCCAGGACTATATTCCCATGGGACTCATAAAGACACTAAAAGAAACAAGCAAATTGAAGTTAGGTCATGTGATTAAAGGAGCTGTGCAACGATTTTAACATTGAAAGAATTGGCATCTTCTACTTTTGACATTGTTCACCTTGTCACAAAAGACAGAAAACACACCTCTTTCCTTCGATATGTTGCGATTCCAACGCATAATCGCGAGGCAAAAATTAGGATATTCCTCGACCTGCAGCCGCGAGCGGCGGCCATGAGAAACACGCGGCATGACGTCAATGGGGGTCTTGTAGAAAGATAGCAAGTTGTGCGAATACCTGCTCGATAAAAGGTAACTTTTCTATAAATCTTGTCGTTCCAACATAAATATAAATGGGTCAAAAACCTGGTATCATCGACAAACCTTTTATTATACGGAGTTTTAGTGGCGCCATCTATCGCGTCCACAAAACCGTCAGCTCTATCTGCTACCGTGAACAGCCGCCGGAAGCCGGAGGGGAGGGGAACAGGGTCGGACGGGTATGGCCGGACCCGGATGAGACCTTCCTCCTTTCACCATATTGTTCGCGCTTCGCCCGCCAGCACGTGGTCACGCGGTCGCGAGCGGATGAGTTCTCCTGCTCACTGATGGCTCTAGAGAAAGACCTTCACCGGAACCCCGCGCCACCCCCATTGACGTCACAGCGCACGTGACTCGGAAGACGGTGAAGGAGTTGAGAGGTGCCGAAAACCTCAATCTTTGTCCATTTTTAAAATAAAAACTAGAAAGGCAGGCAAAGGCGGTTTTTTGTTCTTTACTTCAGAAAGGTCGAGACACCAACTCCCAAATTATTTAAGCAAAACACTGAAACTGTTGCACAGCTCCTTGAACCAAATAATTATGGGAGAAGAGGTACCCAATGTTTGGAAACTAAGTAAAATTAGACTAATATATAAAGGCAGAGGAAACAAAGACATCATTAAGTCATATCGCCCGATAACAATAACTTCAGTTCTATACAGATTAACTATGCAGAGAGTAAAGCGAAGAATATAGGTATGGGCAGAAGATATGCAAGTACTGGGTGAGCTCCAAGATGAACTCCGAAGCATATAGAAGACAGGAAGATAACTTATTCGTCATCATTACATTTATAGACCGACACGCGGGCTTGACGTCACGGAGCTGCGGCGGCGCTGCGATCGCGCCGGAGCCGGGGGTGTGGGCAAAAGCACGCACGTTTCGCATGGGCGTCATAGCATTTCAGCATGCCGCGAAGCTGTGTTGCCGTTAATTGCACCGAAATGTACAAGAAAGTAGCGGAGTGAGTTTCCACAAGTTCCCGGCAGACTCTGAAAGGCATAGAAGGTGGATAATATCCGTGGATCGAAAAGAATGGTCGCCTCGCGCGAACGACCGTTTGTGCGGCAAACACTTTCTTGAAGGCCAGTGCGGCTTCCATTTCAATCTCCGTCCCGAGGCTTGCTTATGTGCAGGGAAACCGTTGTCTGATCGAGACCACCGGGATTTTGTTCCCATGGTGTTCGCGCACAAAGCATCGGCCAAGCGCTCGTCGGAGGCTCGCTACGCCCGTGCTACCCAGCAGAAGAGGATCGGCGACAGAACGGCAGTGTTGTAGGCGTTACCGAAAAAAGTAACGAAATACGTTACTCGTTACTTGCAAATAAAAGGTACGCGTTACCGAGCTACGTTGCCTAAAAATAAAAGGAACCCGTTACCGCTACCGATAAAAAGTAACGCACGTTACTTCTGCGTTACTTTTTTAAATTATGATTTAACACATTTTACGGTTTTGACGATACAGGTCATATATCAAGAAACATTATGTTCATGCAGAAACTGAACATAATTACTTTATCTCTTTTTACGGTTTCACCTAAATACTCACGAGAAAAAACGCAAAGAAAAACATGGCTTGACGCCTAAAACACGGAAAAAATTGAAGTGTAATTTCTTTAAGACTTGGGAAGTAGTAACGAGTAACGTAACTACGTTACTTGAAATAGTAACGTAAGTACGTTACCCGTTACTGTGTCGAAAACGTAACGAGTAGGTTACTACGTTACTGAAAAAAGTAACGCGTTACCGGCAACGCCGTTACTTGTAACGTGTTACCGCCAAGACTGCAGAACGGACAAAGCGTTACTGCTTGTCATGCCTTGTGGTCATGAGGGTAGGAAAAATATCATACCTTGACTTGAAGACGCTGTGTGCATTTAATCAATTAATGAATACACACACTTCCGCAGACCCACAGTCTGCTGATCCCGCCGGCAGTGCGGAAACCGACTCGAAGTAATCGTAGGCCTCGAGAGACTTGTACGCCTGCACCGTGTCGGCCGTGAACTGGCTTGGCGAAAAAACTAAATAAACGACGACGTGAGCCGTCGACTTCGGTGGCAGCAACTTTACGTCGGAAGTCCAGCAGGCCTTGTTTACGGCGTACGGATCGTCGAAGGCAACGCCGTCCACGCACAGTTTGTTTCGATACCGCTGCCGTTCAGGCTCGGGCAGCGAGCTCAAATAGTCGGGCATAGCATACGACATACGTTGTCAGGAAATACGACGCACAAATAAAGATACAAGCGTCCCTACAACGTCAACAACGAGCGCACGCCATAGAACGCAATGGCGAAAACACGGAGAGCCGGGCTGCTCTTGCCCACATAGCTACCGCGCATGCGCGGCCTTCCGGCCGTGTTGGTAAACAGAGTCGCTCCGCGTGTCGGTCTGTAGAAATAGCAAGAAAGAACCAAACTCATTTATGGTTCGCTTATATGGACATCAAGGGAGCGTACGATAATGCGAGCCGGGAAAAACTCTGGGGTCAGCTGAAGGAGTATAATTTAGATGCAAATTTGGTTAGGTTTTTCCAGCAGGTGTACACAGACAATACGGTAGTTATCACATGGGAAGCAGAAACAACACAACCCGCATCAATAGAAAGAGGGCTCAGGCAGGGCTGTCCACTGTTCCTTCTACTCTTCATGGTATATCTCAGTTAAATAGAAAAGAAATTAGAGCAGAGCAACTTAGGTTTTGACGCGAGTTATAGGGAAGGAGGGATAAATGTAAGACAGGTAATACCAGGACTGATGTATTCGGACGACATGGTACTCATGGCAGATAACCAGGATACATTATACAGGAAATAGCTGGAATATGTGGAGAGGAAGGGGACACCTTGGGCATGAGTTTTAGTAATGACAAGTCGGGAGTAATGGTGTTTAATAACGAAAAGAAGGAACCCCTGAGGATACAAGACATTGTAATAGACCATGTAGGAAAAAACAAGTATCTGAGAGTCTGGCTCAATGAGGGAAAGAAATATCTAGAGGAACTTGAAGAGAATATAAATGGAATGAAAGGTAAATTAATCTATTATAAAGCTCAAAGCGGTGGTCAGGGGTATATGGAAAGGAGTGATGGTACCAGGACTGTCGTTTGGCAATAGGGTACTGTGCATGAAATCAGAGGTTCAATCAGGATGAGAAATTCAACAAATAAGCTTAGGCAGATGGGCACTGGGAGCACATGGAAAGACACCAATTGAGAGAGTACAGTGGGACATGGGCTGGTCGTCTTTTGAGAGCAGGTACGCAACTAGTAAGTTTAAATTTGAACGAAGGTTAACCGAAATGGATGATACGCGGTAGGTACGAAGGTATTCAAGCATTTATACATGAAAAATTTAAAGACAAAATGGACAAACCCAACCCGAAAGCTTATGTTTAAATGCCTACACACTAGTGATGGGGCTGAGCAGACTAGTTCAGTGGAAAAAAGTTGTGAAAGAGACAGAAAGAAAAAATGTGGGAGGGAAGAATGCAGGGAAAATCAGCTCTAACAATGTACAGGTCACAAAAACAGGACATAAGAAAGGAAAATGTGTTTGACAATACACTGGGAAGTATCTTTACTGTTTGAGGCGACAACGGAAGTTTTGAGGACAAGGACATATAGGGCTAAATTTCAGGAGACAGACAGATTATGTGCTGCCTGCCATAAGGAGAATGAGACACTAGAGCACTTGGTTTTGAAGTGCACGGGGCTTCGCCCGGCTCTCCCTGAAGGGGTACAAGATTTGGCCGGGGCCCTGGGTTTTGCTTGCGACGATGCAAGGACGGAAGAGAAAAGGATTACAGTCACAAAGAGGCGATTACAAGATTGGTGGAAATTATCTAAGGAAAATTGAACGATGCACAACTAACTAGTACAGCTGGGGACAGGCGGGACATAGGAAAATTGGGACTCCCTCCCGCGTGACTCCAACCCAAAGTCTCAACCCTGTCTCCCAGTGGGTCCGGTGCTGGGGTAACGCTGAAGAGGCTTGACCAGAGGAAAATTGGCAACTCCCTTGCCGGGGGAAGAGGCGGGAAATGATATTTTTAGTTTTTTTGCCCGATCCCTCAAAAGTCATCCTGGTGATATCCCACACTGCCTGATGATAGTTAGGAGGAAACAATTGCCTTAGAAGCGCGGGAGGAATCATATGTTTGTCTTTTTACACTTAGGCTAAGTGGCGCAAGCTACCGGCCGTTACAAAGGGTACAGCCATTAACATTCATCCATCCATCCATCCATCCAGCGTTGTACGAAATAAATTTTGTTAGCTGAGTTTGAGACGCTGATCTGTCCCCTTTCTTCTGTTTCTCCTAAGATATATTCAAGTTTCCTTCCCAGTCTTTGAGTTTAAACATCATAATTAATACGCACTAGCTCGCCTGCACGTTGACTATTTTTTCACCACTTTTTTGGACTCGAATGGACGATTTACTTAATAGAAATGGACAAAAAAATAAAAAGGCGGCTCACTGCTACGTGGATGACGTCTGCGCTATGAATTTCTTGAGCGATAACCGTCACACTCAGTAGGCTAATTAAGTGAAATTTGTTAATTATATTTTTAATTTATGATTTGATGGGTCACGTTGCAATTGCAGTATACGCGGCAATTACTATTAGAAACCCTACTAACTTAAAGAATTTGCGAATAGGCACGGATTTTGAGATATTCACGGATCGATTTTTGCGTTTTTTTCTCGCCAGATGCCTAAACTGGAAACAGGAAGTGCGCCGGAAGTTCTGCCCAAAGTCACGCATGGTCACGCTTAGAAGAGTACGGCGTAGTCCTTTCAGTCGCGTCGTTACTGCAGCGCGTCCTTGGTGGATGCGCCGACTGCGTGCTGCCGTGATAGTGACGAGGCACCAAAAATGAGCATATCATTCTTCTACAGATAATTGTGGACAGGGCTGGTGGCGCTTTTTTTTTTGTATTGAGTTTCGGAATTAGGCGACAACGATGCGAAAACTGGTCAATGAATAGAGAGCTTTAATAGATCGAGTTTTCATGCCGCGCTATTTGTAGCGGGAGCTCGCGCTGCCACGTCGATGCATGCGCTGAAGCGCGCCCGTAGCGGTAAAGGGCCTTCGGAAACGAACTACTAAAACTCCCTAATAGGGAGTTATAGTAGACCGTGTTTCCCCTCCGCTAGCCCTCCGCTACGAAGAAATCGCCACTGCGCCTGCGCGCCGATGGCCTTGGCTGTAGAGTTCCGGGTAGCGGAGGGGCTTAGCGGAGCGGGAAACACGGTCTACTATAACTCGCTAATATCTCAAAGCGACGCCTGTTGCGTTTTCTTGAAATCTTTAGAATGGATTAGCCTCTAATGATAATTGCCTTCAATACTACAGCTATAACATGTTTCGTGAAACCATAAATTACAAAGTTAATTCAGAAATTTTAAATAATTAGCCTACTGATCGTTACAGCTGTTCTCACACCTAATGTGCGCCGAGACCTATAAACGCACAGCGAAAACCGCATCCCGTAACTTTCACCCTTCCTCTCTCTCTTTTCTTGTTCCTTTTTTCGTTTAATTTTGTGTAAAACAAAAAAGCAACAAAAAGAAAACTGGATACTTTGTTTTACATACTCTCCTCTATACTCACAAAGCCTGGCATTTCGACGACGGAGTCATTGAGTGCCCGGTCGCAGATTTGGAGCGCGAGGATCTGGTAGCACAAAGCATTTCTCGGGGAACCTGGACGTCAGCGCGCAGCTTTTGCAGGGACGAGGACCCAAAACATCGTTTTCAAAACCGACGAGAAAAGAAGCGGTGGCGCGAGGAACGCGAATGCGTATCGCCGCAGCGGGGCGCCCGTCACGTGGCTCTCCCCCCCCCCCCTTATCCGTTGTCTGCCTCTCTACCTTTTCGATTCCGGCGGCTGCTTCTCGTGGCGATCTGCCAGGCTTTGTCAGTATAAAGGAGGCTATGGTTTTACACTTGGCAGTGGCTGAACGCTACGCCCTACATGGCCTTCCAAAAGCTTCTGTACGCGCTACGCGTGTGAGCAGCACGCTCCTGGTGGATCAGCGTGACGCAGATAAACTCTTCACTTCGCAGTAAAAGCGCGATCAGGCAAGCTCAGGCGGCACATTGTCACGTGCCCCGCTAAGTTGCTCCAATTGTCACGCCAGGGCCGTATACCATTCTACTTCTCCCCATGTTACACGCCCACGACTTTCTGCGGCCCTAGCGAATAAGTTGGCGTGAAATCCTGCGGTCGTTATTCGCCGGCGCCACGCTTGACCTTAGCGCTGGCCAATCACAGCCGCCGGATTTCTCGCTGACTTGTTCGTCAAGTGAACATATTATAGGGTCCCTGGACTATACTTCGTTTCACCTTACGTCCGAGCGTGGCCGCTGTTATGAGCCGAAAGGCCAATCAAACTGCGCAAAAGCGCAACGTCATGGTGTGCTCTCTGCACTTGATATGACTAGCCGGCGGAGAAGCACGCGCACGGAGAGACGGCGAATACCGGCTGGTCTTATCAACTGCAGAAAGCACGCCATGACGTTGTGCCTCTTTCGCTGTTTGATTGGCCCTTCGGCTCATAACATCAGCCGCGCTCGGACCTAAGCTGAAACGAAGTATAGTAAGTATTTCTGGCTTCAGTCACTACTCCAAACAGCGACATTGAAGCAATGGCTCACGTTTGCACAACGCAGCCGCGACTTCCTGGATAGTGCAACATGAAGCATCATTACAGGTGTTGCCTTTATGCCACCGCTTATATCTGCCGGACGACACGGGAGTCGATGGTTTAAACAGCAGCGATTAAATGTCACGCTGGCTTGTGTCCCGTTCAACCTAAACACAAATTTTTGGGTGGAACATTTTTAATGTTCACTAGTATTTTATGACAGATGGAAAGAGCACGACACAATCAACACGAACGCACTAAGGGCTTGTTCCGTGTTTCTGTTTTTTTTTATATATATATAGCTGAAAGGCTGTCATAAAACTACTACCGCAGTGAAGTGTGCTTACGTGAGGAACTAACGCAGGAGATTAAAATTTGGTGTTCGCTAACCGTGTAGCGTGTTTGCTTAGTATACCATTTCACAGCTTTGCCGGTGTAATTACTGTTCCAGGTCGTACACCTCTCTAAAAATCTGAAAGTGCCAAAAGACAGGGGCATAGGAAGGCCACACCTCGGGACTCCACTAGCGAGTAAATTTAATTGAAAAATCAAGGAACATGTGTACTTACCCGAATATAAAAACAATCACCTTTCCTTTTTCAAAAAAAAAAAAAAGGAGGAGGTGGGTTATTTTTTGGACTTTTTCAAATTCCTTTCAGAAATTTGTATTTTTGGCGTTGGCATTTTTATATTCGGGTTATGTGGTTCTTGTTTCTTCAATAAATCGGGTGTCTTTAGTGGTATTAATTTGGTACATATTTAATATACTGCTAATCAAGATCTGGAGTGGTGTTTGTTTAGCTTCTCATTCGCTCCTAGTTCATCTAGAGAAAAACAACGACAATCCTGATTCTCTAAATGGCATGAGCTCTAAACGTTGTTCGGAGTTTAGGGCGCGCACACGCACGCTCGCATACGTATGCGTGTGTGTGCGCGTGTGAGTTTGAGTAGCAAGTTTTACAAGGCAAAGCTTGCCTTTTACACCTTTTCAACGCTAATCACTTAAGAAAAACATGTCGAATCAGCAGGCTGTGGACGCATGAGCGGCATCTGATATTTTAGGAGCTACTATGCATGCCCAGACCGTCTAGTAAACATAGTCTAGTAAACACAAATGGCAGCCCGCAGAAGGCGACTGTTGGCATGGACTCCTGTAAATCATAGTAAGTTTTGTTTTGATTTATATTTAACGTCGTACAGTGGCTAGCGATATAAGCTGGAATGCGGGAGCTGCGTCCAAGCTGTACAGGTCGCGCAGTCTAGCGGGCAGCGAGCCAAACGGCGGAGCGTCAACGGAGGTCCAGATTCGTGGACCAACCCCCGCGCGCGATATCTCCCTCCTCCTACCCCGCGCCCATGCTCGGCTCCAGCGTTCGCTCTTCTAAAGTCAAGAGAGGTGGGAGAATTACAAAGGGGGAACAAACACGACAGGTTGGATCAGCTCTGTCCTCTCGTGTTTGTTTCTTCTTCGTCCCCGTTTTAGAGCCCAGCTCTTAGGCGCCCGTTTCCGGATTGAGCGCCGTCGCCGTCGCCGTCGGCCTAACCGCGCGTTGCATTATGGGACGTTTCCCATAATGACGTCACTCACGCGTGACGTCACGTGTGACGTCACGCGGTCACAAGTGACGTCACGAATGTCACGACCTTCACGAGTTACGTCACGAGGGAGGAGGGAGAGAGAGGATGAGGAGAAGGAGAGGAGGGGAGGGAAAGGAGGAGAGAGTACGGAGGAGGAGGAGGGGCATACCCTCCTCTCCGTACCCTCCCCACCTCCTCCTCAAGAGCTTCGCTCTAATTCGGCATTACAGGGGATTGTAAACGTCTTTTATTTGTTTTAATCTGATTTTCATCAGCCATGTTTAATTACTACCAACTGGGCCAGTTTACTACTACTTTGTTGCAGAGGTGGGAGACCTTTCTAAAAATTGCCTTCTCCGCGCTGCCGTCTTTATCTGATGGGCTGTGGAATGCCTTCTGCAGCATGCGCTGCTGTGCGCTGCGCGTGCGTCCACAGCTCAGTAACTCCGCTTTTATTATTATTATTAGCGATGTGCGCTTCATCAGATGCGCGCATTGCGGCGAGTGCGCATCTGACGCTCACGCTATCATGCGCGCGGCGGAGAAAAATGGAGATATCGCGAGCGGGGGTTGCGTCCACGAATCGGAACACAGCCGCTGCCGCTCCGCCGCCTGACTCGCGGCTCGCTAGACAGCGTGGGCTGCAGTGATTCGCCGCCGATCGCGCATTCCAGCTCATATCGCTAGCCATTGTACGTATGGTCGGTTCTCCGCTTTTCTCCTTTATTTGCACGGCCAATGTTCGGGTTTAATACTTTTGAAACCTTTGTAGGCCCGCTTTGCTTTGTGCTCAAACGTTAGTCGTATACGTTGTGACGTGCATCTGACACTGAGAACGTTCAGCCACACGAAAAGGGACAAAGCGCCGTCCGTGTGGTCATTTTTTGGCCCGAGTCACCGATACGACTTGTTTGAGGTTGCGCGGCTGACGACTCAAATCAATCAATCAATTATTTCACTTGCGAATGCCTGTAAATGTCGCGTTGCAGCTGGGCTACTGGTGTATATGTTGAAGGAAAGTAGAGCGAACATGCGCCTGCATATAGAGCTGTGCCCGGTGGATGAGGAGAGTGGACCACACACAGTGCCTCATAGGTGGGCGCTGTCGAACGATTGCCGAATTCGTTCAAGTTCCCTCAATAAAACCGTGCCCTCAATTGCGCGCCGTATGTCAACCTGTATCTTCGGTCTTTCTTGCGCTGCCTACTCGAAATTCATCGTAGAAAAGGCATTGTATTGGGATGTACTACAATGAGCATTTTACACCCATTAATATCTTGAGGAATGAAGTGACACATTTTTCCTCTCTTGTTTGAAATATACCGCTCCATATCAGTGCCATAATTGCGCGTAACGGTACTACAGTACATCGCGGTTCTCGCTTTTGGGAGGCGGCAACAATGTTTCGGGCCTTCTGTTCAAAGTCGATCCTCCGGTGAACGAAACCATGGCAATCGCAGTCGATAACGAAACTTCACTGACGAGCGTTTAGAGTAGTGCTGGGCGATAATTACGCTTTCGAACGGCCGAAATGAATTGATAACGGAAATTAAAGCGCGCAACAAGTCAGCTACAGACAATCGCCCGGATAAGAGTGCATGGGGGAACGGCCGGGACTCCCGGCAAGTTTCGTTAGCAACCTCATCAGTCTCCGGCCGCGTTTAGCGCACTCGGACATTCTCATATCCCGCCATGCGCTTTATTTCTGTTTACGAGAGCGAGCGGCCTCTGAGCGCGCACGAATTTGCGATCTGAACGTCGATAACGCCGACCTCAAAACGCATTGTTTGTAAACGTGCGTAAGTTTGTTGGCGGCGCCTGCAAAGTGATCCGGAGCTCCTGGCTACGCCAGAGAAATGAGATGCTATCTGCTTTCAACCCTGTGAATTTTTCATCTGCCGAAAGAAAGAGGTTTGCTATTTAGCGTGCACGCGCTGAGGCGAGGGATCTTCCAGCTGGCTCCTTTCGCATCGCATAAGCTGTTACGTGCAAAAGTGAGCGAGTTATCACGCCCGCGGTGGCAAAATTTTTCCATTCCCGTCGTCTCGTAGTATGACATACGTGAGACACGCCGTCGCCCTAAGTGCAATTTTTATTTTATTTTCTTCCCCTCTAGAAGCTCGTATTTAACTTTACAATGTTCACAAGCGTCGTTCAATCTAGCTGACGTGCTCAAAGACCAAATATCGCTTACAGAGTTACCCGTACCACACACAATAAAGACAAAAACACAAACAAAAAGATATTCAAACGATATTGTGTGTATTTTTTATGTGCTTGTCAAGGCACCTCGCCTGCATTTTTACTTTTTTCTTCCTGCTTAGCACGTTTGAGTATTAATTACATCTCTTCAGTGACAAAGCGAAGAACGCCATACCTGTGTCATATTTTACTGATCTGGCGTGAAAACGAACATGTTTATTTCTTTTTATTGTAGGTGCTGAGATACGTTTGTTTAACTACATCTATCGATATTAAAGTTAATAAAAATCCAGCTGCGCTCAACATCGCCTGTCTAACGCCTAACCAATGGTCCGATTTTCCATCTTGTTAAACCAATATTAAGCTTTCGGATTAATTAAAGTGTATCGCCGTGAAGATCAGCACATACTCGTGATACCGGTCTAATTGAGTTCCTCTACAACCTGCTCTGGGTGCTCGACTTGTAGGCTGCACCTATACTCCGTTTCACTTTAAATCCGACCGCAGCTATGACCCGATGGATTTGATCAAGCAACGCCAAATGGGCATCGTCATGGCGTGCGTTGAGAAAATGAGCATGTTAATTTTTAAAAGTTTCGAAGCGGAATACAACAATTTCTATTTTCTCACACTCGCTTTTTTCTTTTTTTTTTTGTTTGTCAAAACTGGCTGATGCACGAACACGCCGACCAGAACCATGCGGTAACAGCAGCACCAAGGTCGACAGTCCCTGATCACCCTCTCCGCTCCCGTCCCCTGCTCCTCTGGTTCTTCGTCCGTCCGCGAGAGGGCGAGCGGCGGGCTCGAGTTGCGAATAGCTCAGGATGACATACGATACAACTGCATCAAGCTATCAACTCTTTCGGGATGACGTCTGCTATCTTTAAGGGTACAGACGAGTTACTGACAATCTAAAAAACGAAACATCCAGTTTTCTTTTTTCTTGTTTTTTTCTTTTTTTCTTTAGGAGGAGCGCGCTGTTTGCGCCCAGACTAATCGAGTCCTGATAGAGACGTTGGTATTCCCGTCTTCTGGTATGTCGTGAAAGCTCTAAACTAAGAATACTTTTGGTTATTCTAATATATCAAACAAGCACGAGATACGTGCGGGTCTAAGCTTCCGTTCTCTAACAAATTAAAAACGTCAGCACCCGAAGAGCATGTTTAGCAAAGAAGGTTGCTGAGGCATCCATAGCCTCAGCTAACTCGGGGTGCCGAAACACTTTCGATTAATGACCTGTACGTAAGTTTCGCTCAAGTTTTGTGTTTCTTTTATTTCGCGCAGTTTATTAAGGATGCTGCGAAAAAACCACCCATATATTTTTGTCGAAGCCGTCATGGTTATCACGTCAACCATTTTGGCTAATACTATTCTTTAAAAACGAGAAATGGCATTCCATCACTGCCAGTGTAAACTCGTGCAAAAGAAAGTTCATTCATTCATTCATTCATTCATTCATTCATTAATCATTTATTTCACATTAAGGGCCCGGCCGTTAAAGGCATTACATGAGGGTGTGTAATCAGATGGAAGGCAGCTTTCAGAAAGGGAATTGAAACTCATTGACAGTTTTTGTAAGGGTTGTCGGTGCCAATGGGCGATGTTTCTTTGTTTTGTTTTTTTAATACTGGCGGAGTTAACACTAATAGGAGGCATGCGCTTGCAAAGATCTTCGGGTAGAGTGGTGACAGTGTTCAAGCACTCGTTAGTTAACACTAACGAAAAGTAGGGTTGTTACTCTTCGGTGACATCAAATTCCAAAACTTCCTTGGGTTACTACGAAATACAGACAGCAAATCACTTTTTTTTTTACTGCTTAATGTTGCGTGTGTACGTTTTAGGGTGGATTATAAGCATCCCAAGCCCGTGACGTGCCGACACGTTTTACTTTTGTAAAAATAATTTTTTTTGTTTTGTTTTGTTACGTAAACGCTTTGATAAACCATGAATTTGCCAAATCAGTGCATATACAAACAGTGCGCGTACCAACAGTGGGAACAAAAAGGTTTACGAAATTATTCAATTTAGTTTTAAATAACACCCAATTTTCCTCTACCGATCTAAGATAAAAATTTGCAATAAAGCGGTAAAAAAAAGTGTCAGCTCGCGGTTTATTGATTCGTAGTCAGCCTTGTTATACTCGTGAATGATTTTGGAAATGGGATGCTGCTCGAGGGTGGGGGAGACAGGTCAATATGCAATAATTTATTATCGCTGAGCTCGTCACAGTATTGTGAAGAGATGTGACAAGGTCAGATGACGTAGTTAGTATCAAATCGAGAATGTATATCTGAACGAGTAGATTGATCAGCTAAATGCGTGAAGTTTAAAGCGAGACACATATCTAGGAACAGTTTAGATGAGGCAGAGCTTCCTGGTGATGGATTTGACTAGTCAATGAGAAGAAAATTGAAGTCGCCAAATAAGTTGCACATCGGCTTTCGGGAAACGATTTTTAATATCAAGTAGGACAGAGCACAGTTCAGTATGAAAATATTAAACACAATCGGGTAGTCTACTAGAGTTCCGTGTTCTCGGAGTTTATATTTCGTAAAATTCGGAGGATGTTTTTTGGAGTTCATTTTTAGCCAAATATTCGGGGTTTATCAGAGTCTATTTTTGCTAGACTCTAAATTCTCCGAAAATCGGAGTTTAATTCTGCCGCATTCCTAATTTTCTAAAATTGAAAATGAAAATAAATATTATTCAAACACAAACATGCCCTAAATTCTCCCGCATCGAATTATATTTCTTCAGCTGGATTCGGCATTGGCGCCCATTGGAAATGCTCACTATCCCACGACCAAACGAGCGAACAAGTTTTGCTTGAATAAACGTCCATACTTTAAAACAACCAAACACACCTGGACGTAGTTGCTGGGAAGCACAGAAGCTCCAGCTGCCCCGCCCCCTGCTATGAAATTTATAGGTTCATATTTGTTCCTGTTATAAAAACACGACCCCTCCTCCGCTAAAGGGGTATTCACGCGAGGGAGAAATCACCGCGTGCATCATGCGACGGAAACGCCAGGCCAGTGGCTTTTGCCGTGACTCAGAAGTTCGATGACGTACCCGTTGTCCTGAACGCACCTTGATAGATGTATACGGTAAACACCCTTTAGTCAATAGACCGTGATTTTAAAAGAAAGTGAAGCAGAGGCGGATTTATGGGTCAGGTTTGGGGGTGATATTAGCCATGTCACCAAAAACTAAACATTTCTCACTAAGTGGCCTCTGCTCGGGACCACTGATCCTGTGCTCTCTAAACTTAACGTCTTTTTTCTTTTCTTTTGTCCATTTTTTTTTTACATTGTAACTTTATGATTAGGAATTTTATTGGATAAATTTGAATCCAGGAAAATTTTACCAGTGAGTGTTTTTTTTTTCGGATTTTATCGGATTTATCCGAAAACACGGAACCCATAAACAAACGCCAAGTAGGACTTTAATAAATGATGTGCAAACGCATATGCATAACAGTTCTAAGCCGTGATTCATTAAACAGATATCGAAAGAAGATGTCAAGCCGAAAAAATTTTATAGTTTAGATGAATTGTAAAAAAGTTCTTTATCCTCCATTTCGGGTTTTAACCATGTTTCTCTAAGAACGTCAATCAGTGATGGACTGTCCTCCAAAAGTCGGACATCGGATAACAGGGTACGAGACAAATCGGTCATTATTCTGTCATGATTGCATTATGTGTGTCATTGTATAGTGTGATGCATTAAATAATGTTACAAAAAAAGGTAGCACGCCGACATTGCACATCCCGACGCGCCTGCGTACGAACAAGCACTAAAGTCGCTGATAAAATGAGAAGGGCAGGGGCCAGGGCGTAAGATAGACAGGTGGGGAAACGGCCCATAGAAGCCTACCGCAGCGCTGTGACCGGATTGTGTACTCGTCTGCTTGCGGGTACCCCTGATTTGCGACAAATGGCGCTGCGGCGAGAGGAAAAAAATCGGAATCGGATTTTCATGGAACTTTATAAGAGAGTGCGCAAAATAAACCGAGAGCACGACAGTCCTCCATTGAGAATCCACGAGAAACCATCTCCGTCGGTTTGGCCGGTCGCCACCGGTCGCCCAACCAGAGTGAGAGTTCGCGGTGCTCCACATAGATGGCGCCACAGAAAAAGTGAAAACCGAGGACACAATCCGGTCGCTCATTTGGCTCTCGTTTCCCCACCTGTTTATCTTACACCCTGGCAGGGGCTATGTTCGACAAATGTTTCGTTTCTCGTCAAAAGAAACGGAAGCGCGTCTGATTGGTTAAAGGCTCAAATGACGAAAGTTCCTCCATCCGTGCCGATATCTGTTCCGAACAGATTTAGGCGTCGGCCCGCGCGTCGCATTGTTTTGGGTAGAGTTCCTGTATATAGCTAAATACCCCTTTCGGGGGAGCATATCGAGGAACTCTAGTTTTGGGTGACCTCGAGCGACGCACGGCGGCGTGGGAGAAGCGCGAGAAAAAACGCCTCATGTGTCGGGGGTCCGCAACGTCGTGGAAGGTTAGAAGCTCGCTTTGGAGGTGGGGACAGCCGACCTGCCGTTCTCGCGTCGTCAGTGACTCGTTACTGCAGTGACACACTTGTGAATATCATAATTGTAGTCGATCGTCGATGTTCGCAGTCATATTCCTTACAGCTTCGATCAGAAAAAGGTTTTCCTCTTGACGATCATTTCCGTAACAACTGCCATAAGACGAAAAGCGTACGCGATTGACATACCGGCACCACCCATTAAGAAGTAAACCACCGAAAATCGTCGATTCAGGTGGCAAAAGCACCATTTTCGCCTGCTTTCACCCTATGTACCGTGGCTTTTCACCCTATGTACCACGGCTTTCCACCCTGTTTTCACCCTATGTACCCCGGCTTTTCACCCTGTTTTCACCCTACATACCACGGCTTTTCACCCTGTTTTCACCATAGACCTTTTCTGCTTAATCTCGCCCCCGACCGCCAAGTAGGCATATCCGGTATGGGCGACGAAAAAATATCAAAACGTTTCAACCTGCAACTAGTAAAAAAATAGAGGGGAGGCAAAACGAAAATGTGTGACGGTTACGTTTATCTCCTACATGCCTTTTATTGGCGTGGCGACGGCGAACAATGTTTTCGCCCATACTGGAAGTGACGACAATTCAAGATGGCGGCGCCCTTGCGAAAAAGGTCTATATGTACCGCTGCTTTTCACCGTTTTCACCCTATGTACCACGGCTTTTCACCCTGTTTTCTTCCTATGTACTGTGGCTTTTCACCCTATGTACCGCGGCTTTTCACCCTGTTTTTACCCTATGTACCGCGGCGTACGGTATACGAGCCACCGCAGCCAAAATGGGAAGTTTTAGTAGATCGTTCCGATAACTCCGACAACGGTATACCTGATACTCCGCAGACGCCTTTGTGCTCGCGTTGTATCGTTATCGGAGGTGTCGGAACGATCTACTAAAACATCCTAGTTGCTCAGAGCGTGGCCTTCCGGTGACAGTGTCCTATGCAGTACACTGTTACCACAAGAAGTCAATTTTAGCCGTCCCTGCTCAATGAACAGAAGTGGTGGCAAAACGCGGTAGCTAAAGGCGCGACATTTTGGCGTTTTCTATACCTATATCTAATTCAGATGCAGAGGTTTCTTCAAATACAACGGTGGATATCTCAAAAGCCGCATAAGAGGAGCGATGGCATTTTATTTTTAATTATAAACGCAAGCATGTAAACATGTAAATGTAGCGGCGGTTCGCGGTGCTAACAGAAAAATAAAGAAAAAAATAGCAAGATGTTTGTTTTCTCGGCGTTTCAGTGGGACTGTCGAAAAAATAGTTCTCATTGTTTAGTGTTTCGCGTACTAAACAACATGTGCTACGTGTATGTTTACACGATGAATGTACTATTTGTCTGGTGGACCGCATATCGACACGTGGCTGTTGCATCATATTTTATTCCTAAAGAAATCACAGCTGTATTTTTAAGGCATTTCTTAAGTCACGTTTGTTGGTTTCTATCTCCCCATATTTATCGGGTATTTTATTTTGTAATTGTACATATTTACGCGACTGTCGTTTGTGCTGGGATTATAATTGTGTCATAATATTCGAACAACTAATAAGTGTTGGTTGTTTGCGTTTGAGTGTATAATGTTACAGTAGACAAACCAGATGAACGGCTTGAAAACATGGATGACGTTTTTGATGTCTCAGCACTCAATTTCGACTCTATTACACATGAGCAATCCAAAGACCCATGGATCAAAGGCATCATCGACCATCTTAATAAACCGAATAACTTCGTTCACAAAAAGTTGCGAAAAGAGTTACAGAACTTTTCTCTCCAAGATGGTATACTCTACCGGCATAACTTTTCCCTTTCAGGAAACCGCTGGCTCCTCGTAGTTCCTCGCCATATGCGCACTGACATTCTTCGATCATTTCATGATGACCCTACTTCAGGACACATGGGGTTTAACAAAACGTACGCTCGCATTAGGCAACGCTACTTCTGGCCGCAGCTTCAGACAACTGTTTTTCAATATGTTCAGTCCTGCTTGAAATGCCAGCGTAGAAAACGTCCAACCACTGCCCCTGCTGGTTTGCTGCAACCATTAGTTTGCCACAGTGCGCCTTTCGAACGAGTAGGAATCGATTTGTTCGGTCCGTTCCCCGTTTCTTCTCATGGTCATCGCTGGATAGTCACGGCCGTTGACCACTTAACTAGATACGCTGAGACTGCCGCGCTGACCTCTGCGACATCTGAAGAAATTGCTCAATACTTTGTACACACCATACTTCTACGTCATGGTGCGCCACAAGTCCTCTTAAGCGACCGAGGACGGCAGTTTCTTTCGAGTACACTTACAGCTATTCTGAAAGCCTGTAACGTAATTCATAAAACAACATCATCATATCATCCACAGACAAACGGTTTAACCGAACGTTTTCACAAGACCCTTGCAGACATGATATCTATGTATGTTTCCCCCGACCAGACAAACTGGGACACTGTACTCCCGTTCGTAACTTTCGCCTATAATACTGCCCTCCAGTCTACCACGGGCTACTCCCCTTTTCATTTAGTGTACGGACGCGAAGCATCATGCACTATGGACACCATCTTTCCTGTCGCCCCTTCAATCAACAATCAAAGTGAACTCCTAGAGAACTTCATCTTTGGCGCCGAAGAATGCCGCCAGCTCGCGCAGCTCCGCACGTCGCGGCATCAACAGGTCACCAAGGACCTCTATGACAAGCACCACACGAACACTTACTACCCCTGGTGACCTTGTGCGGGTTTGGACTCCAGCCCGACAACCTGGCCGAGTGGACAAGTTCCTCCACAAGTACATCGGTCCCTATCGAATCACCGAGAAAACATCACCTGTCTCGTACCTCGCCGAGCCCATTTCTTCCTCCTCGGATGGCCGCCGTCGATCTTCGGAAGTTGTACACGTGAAACGTGAACCGCTTGAAACCGTACCACTCACCTCTGCAATAGCTCCTCCCACATGCCGCCCCCCCCCCCCCCGAGGGGGGGGGGATATGTGATGAAGACCCTCATCGTCGTCATCGGGCATCATCATATCTCCACCATCATCGCCATCACCGATAGCTCGCATGACCCGTGCTCGCCACCGCGGACCAGTTCGAATATAATCATCACCGAGACCGGTCGTCGAGCTTCTGCCTTCCTGACAATATATATACAGTATATATATGGGTGGTTTCATCTCAAATCGTGCAGGCAAAAAGGGTCGAATTTTTAATTTCGCTGAAAAAAATATATGTTATGGCGTCGTCTCTAAAAACGCAGTAGCCACAAACCGCAAGTCCGTCGGATTTTTTGTTCTCGACTTACGAATTTTAAAAGAGGCCGCGGCGGAAAGCAGTGTTTTTCACATCCGTCGTGGGTCGGATGTTTCGCTCGATCTCCCGTCGTGGATTTTCAGTCCACATTATATTAACTTTTTTCAAGCACTCTGTGGGCACAGGTAAAACGCTCTAATACCATGAAATAATTTTAGGCGTTTTGCTTTTTTTCTGTAAAAATGTCAAAAACGCCCCCTCGGTCAATTGTTGACGAAATTTGACAATTAAATACTGGCGATCTACTTGGGTTACATCAATATTTTTTATGTCTATGGAGAGCCCCAAACACGCTCTTTATAGATATTATAAAATGATTTAGCTGTATTAAATATCCTTAGCGGGACGTTTACGTTAATGTTATGCGAAAACCAAAAAGTACCAATTTTAAGATCGATTTTCTCAAAAAACCCATTTTTATTTTTTATTTTTTGTTAAAATGTAGATATGATAGTTGTCTACTCGAAAAGCAAGTCGAGAAAGTGTATATTTTGTTTGTATGTTCTATATTTAAGCATCAATATCGTACAAAAACGTGTTTTTACGGCTTGAAAGGGACTTGCGAATTGCGCGTCTTCACAAACTTGGAAATATTTTTGCATTTTTTTAAAGCTCCCACATAAAAATGAAATACAGTAGTTCCACCCTGTTATATTTATTGATCATTTAAATTTTATTATAGGCGGCAAGCTACATTGGAGCAGTTCAAAAGAGAAAGCAACACTTCTTAACAGACCAGCAGGCGTCGTAAATTTTTAATGTATAGAAATCGGCAGACGTCGTATTGATTCGGGGCCTTCATTGGCCTATATTAACGTCCCGCCCTTTCGGAACCAGCAGATGACCACGACCTTTCGCGCTCGTTGTGTTAGATAGGACGGCCCGTGACAGTAAAGCGAGCAGCGCACCCTGTGTCACGAGGAGTGAAATGGTACGAATGTGTCGTTGACGCGGCGAACAGTGACGGCCACCCAGGAGGAGTCAGTCAGTCAGAGTATTGCAGAAGGGAAAGCAAAGGAACTGTTGCCTGGGAGGATGAGAACACCACGGCCTTACAATATCGACGGTCAACAACAGTTCTGCCTGCCAAAACAACGCCGCGTGCGAGCTAAAACCGGCGGCGCGGGCACGCACACGAAGATGGGCCGGTTTCGTTAGGGATGTGGGAAAATTTTGAAACCAGCCATCCGTGCACGCGTGAAACGATACCGCGTATTTGCCCAAGCTTCGAACGCCCTATCCTAGAAATGGCCGTGCTCTGCAAAGTGGTTGTCCTGTGCTTGTCCTCCGTGTTTTATTCTTTCAATTTTATGTACTCTATCTCCCTCCGCGGAAATCCGATAGCACCGAAGGGTTATCTCTTTTGGAAACAGCAAAGCCCGGAGACTAGCATCAAAAACGAGCGTGTTGGTAAATATACTTGTGTCTATTCTGCCCGGAGACTAGTTGGGTCGAAGTCAGCCTCCTTGTCAACTATAACCGTTTGTGAAGAGTGGTCTTCTCCCGAGATGAAAAGTTAGCGCCGGCTGACGTGTTCTTTTGAAAAAGGGAAGGGGAAAGAGAAAGTTTGAGTAACTGCATGCAGTAACTACCTCGAAAGCTCCTCTCACGATATGAAGCTCGAGGCATGTTACGTCTCGGTTACCTTCTGGCGCACCGCTGCTTGAAACTATTCTTCACTTTGTTCCGCACAGCCCCGACGGATGTGCGGAACAGAGTGAAGAATAGATTCGAGCATCATCTGGACGCCATCATCCTGCCAGGCTTCAGTGTCGTGGGACTGGACTCGGCGTCGGTCAGTTAAGACTTTTTTTTTTTATTTCGTGAGTGTTTCTTCACTCCGCTGAACTTTGTTTCTCGGGTGCGGTTCTGCTGAACTTTTTTTTTATGTTTCGTTACTAACTGTTTGTTAGCATTGTTTACTTGTTTGGTTTATTTCTTCATGGCGTAGCGGCCTGACGGTGCTGTAGAGAGCGTGTTCGCACGCATTTGGTTGTGTCCCGTTTAGGGAATGCCCGGAGGAGTTGGTTTTTATTCTTGCCGCGTGCGGCTGAGTTTTTCTGTCTTAATTATTTTTTTTCCTTTACGTGTCGTTGACTTCTTTGTCTGACTCTCCACCAGGCGTGGACCTATCGCCTTGCCACCGCTCGAACCTAAATCTTTTATTTTTTTACCGCAATTTTCGTTAAGATCGGAGTTGGGTAATTTTATTCTTATTTATTTATTTTTATTCCCTACCCTTCTCCGTGACAATCTCTCCGTGTGTTTCGGATCGTTTTTGTGTCATCACTTTTGTGTATTACGGAAGTGAAAGGCCATTCCCTGGTGATCTGTGCGATGTGCGGTGAACAAACCCTAGCGTTTGGTTTCGGAAAGAATGGTATATAATAGATCAATGATGTGGTGATTTTTTATGTCTTAGTAATATGACAGCTAATAGCTAGTCATGCTAGTTTACAGTGAAAGTTTTATAAATCGAAAAAATACAACGTCTGTGCCTCTTCGATATTGAAGGTCTACTAGGCCTGCTGATTTGATTAGATATGTTTCTCGTGGTTTCCCGCTCTTTTCAAAACATAAATAACTATTCAATACCACAAAATGCGTTTATAAGTGATTACAAAACGCAGACGAAAATTCAAGAAAACTTTTTTACAATTCATAGAAGCGCACGTCTTTTTTTGTCTGACTTAGGTCTTGCAAAACGAAGACGTCTTTTTCCGATATTGAGGCTTAAATATAGAACATACAAACAAAATATACACTTTCTCGACTTGCTTTTCGAGTAGACAACTATCATATCTACATTTTAACAAAAAATAAAAAAATAAAAAATGGTTTTTTTGAGAAAATCGATCTTAAAATTGGTACTTTTTGGTTTTCGCATAACATTAACGTAAACGTCCCGCAAAGGATATTTAATACAGCTAAATGATTTTATAATATCTATAAAGAGCGTGTTTGGGGCTCTCCATGGACATAAAAAATATTGATGTAACCCAAGTAGATCGCCAGTATTTAATTGTCAAAGTTCGTCAACAATTGACCGAGGGGGCGTTTTTGACATTTTTACAGAAAAAAAGCAAAACGCCTAAAATTATTTCATGGTATTAGAGCGTTTTACCTGTGCCCACAGAGTGCTTGAAAAAGTTAATATAATGTGGACTGAAAATCCACGACGGGAGATCGAGCGAAACATCCGACCCACGACGGATGTGAAAAACACTGCTTTCCGCCGCGGCCTCTTTTAAAATTCGTAAGTCGAGAACCAAAAATCCGACGAACTTGCGGTTTGTGGCTACTGTGTTTTTAGAGACGACGCCATAACATATATTTTTTTCAGCGAAATTAAAAATTCGACCCTTTTTGCCTGCACGATTTGAGATGAAACCACCCATATATATATATATATATATATATATATATATACACGAAAGGTGGACAAATTCGATATTGCGAAAACTACGCGTCGCAACAAAAAAGGCTTGTGTCGTTTTGGTCCTGGGCCAGGGGCCTATTTAAGGAAAATTATTAAAGTCCGAGATAATTAAATTGTTAATTATTTTTGCGTAATTAACTTTTTTAATATTGTGTTTAAGGGCATAGTTTCAATTAGAAAATTGCTCAGCATCATCGAAAAACACTAAATCAACAAATTGCAGAACGATAGAAGGCACGCGAAGCATTTTACGGCTTTCTGAAAAACCGTACAAATTCGACGGGTTTTAAGTTTCGGTTTGCTATCGGAGCGCATCGCGCCCCGGCGGCACCGCGCCCCGTGGAGAGATAGTGCAACCAACCTCTGCTGCGCTGTCATCGCGACGACGCAGCAGAGGCTGGTTGCACTATCTCTCCACGGGGCGCGGTGCCGCCGGGGCGGGATGCGCTCCGATAACAAACCGAAACTTAAAAACCCGTCGAATTTGTACGGTTTTTCAGAAAGCCGTAAAATGCTTCGCGTGCCTTCTATCGTTCTGCAATTTGTTGATTTAGTGTTTTTTGACGATGCTGAGCAATTTTCTAATTGAAACCATGCCCTTAAACACAATATTAAAAAGTTAATTACGCAAAAAATAATTAACAATCTAATTATCTCGGACTTTAATAATTTTCCTAAATAGGCCCCTGGCCCAGGACCAAAACGACACAAGCCTTTTTTTGTTGCGACGCGTAGTTTTCGGGATATCGAATTTGTCCACCTTTTCGTGAAACACCCTGTATATATATATATATATATATATTTCGCGGACCCCTTGTGGATCGGCGGAGATGATGGAGGGTCCGGTTCGGGATGAGGAAAGGGTGATTTTATAATTGAATATTAGTAAGGGCTAGTTTGAAGTAGACCTCTCTCATTGATACACACACGAGAGAACTCACCCAAAAAATTGGAACGCTTTTTCTCAATCTGAAAAAAAAGGCAACTTTTATTGCCGGGCTTGACCGATGAGGTAGGGCTTCGTAAACCCCTAGAATGCCTTCGCGGACCCCAAAGTGTCTGCGGACACCCCTTCGAGATCCACTGTTTTAGAGAGTCTTAATGTTGCCGTGTAGATGTCGAGTACCGTAAAACCCTTAACTTCCCCGAATTGAAAAATTCGCGAAATTTAAGGGCACGCGAAAAGTTCGATCCTTAAAAGTTGCAATGCAGGCGTCTGGAATTCGCGAAATTTAGTGGCCGCGATTATGTCCTCTGTGACCGATTCGCGAAATATAGGGGCCGCGAAAATAAAGGGTTTTCCAGTATTTGATATTTCGGATGCCGGTGGTTCAAGTGCGTCATCAGCTCTTCGCACCAACGACCCAGCTACGGTTGGGACCCCAAACTCTCCAAATTACGTACTTCAATCCCAAAATTTCCCAAACTTCGAAGCCGGCGCCATGTTAAATCGCTCAATCGCCACCAGATGAGCCCTCCCCGGTCTATTCCCGAATGTTCAATATTTATGTGGCTGGTGCTCATGTATCTGCACCAAAGTTACTTTGTTTTAGATTTTTGTTCATCTTTTTTGCAACAGTATGTAGTAAATGAGTCGTAGACATTTGAACTGGAGTATTCGGGCAATCGGCGAATCAGCTCCCCGTTCTGACTATTTGCAGGGATTGTTAGGTGAAATATGCTACTTTATGAGGAATATGCGACAGTGGTATGTTATTATCAACAGACGTAAGGAATAGATCGAGCGCCGACAGCGCCACCCGATAAAGCACGCTCTCGATGTGGCAGATATCCTGCCATTTACGAAAGGTGATAAATAAGTTTTGCCTCCTGGGCTGTAACTTTTTTAGATGCGGAGCATCTCTTGCTCGGGGTCTATGTCCCTGCGGCGTCGTAGTCCGCACTCACACTACGCATGCGCAACTCTCTTCCTTCCTCTCTCCAACAGCGCGCGTTACTCTCTCCGCTCTCTCTACCAGCTGCGTGCACTGCGCGTGCGTTCGCTTGTACTTACACCGCGCGCGACGCGCATCCTTCCTCTAGTCTCCTCCCTTCAAGTGTGAAAAATAAAGAAACGGCGAGCGGCGAGCGTTTTGAGTTTTCTGCCATGAGCCGCGACGAAGGCTCGCGTAAGGGATAACGCTAGGGCAGTCGGTGGCGCCATCTCTCGACGTCAGCACGCAACTGACTCCTTTCCTCGGAACCAACACGATGCTCCGCATCACCCCTTATTGGTTCCCCCTCCACGGGAAGATAGTGTAATGTTTTTATTCAGTGATGGAATTGAAAGATGTTTCATTCGAATAAAAGTTTGGAATCTCCCCTTTCCCCGGAGCACATAACTCGTCCCCACCGGTGCACTTCCCGGCTACAGCTGCCGTCTCCGCATGCCGTCGTATTGATGCTTGAGGGCGGCTTTTGACGACACAAACGGCGCACTGCATCGGTAACCTCGTCGTCAAACGCAAACCGTGTACCCTTCAGATGTTCCTTGCTATCAAAGTCATTCCATTAAAATTTGTTTCAGGGAGACCTCCTAATTCCTGCCACGTCATCTACGTTATAGCCTAAACTTTAGGCTAAAGGAGTAAAACTGTAGTAGCACGATCAAAGATCATGGAAGCTATATACTCCGTTTCATACTTAGTGTGCAACGCTGTCAAAGCCGATGACGCGAGCAGGGGTTTGATCTCGCAGATTAATGGCGCGGATTCTCGCGCAAACGAAACCACACATGAAGCCACGCGCTCGCGCCAGTAGCGTTGCATGCGTATGAAACGGAGTATTGACGATTGCAATCAAGGCCACTGGCCACCGCCATGTCTCTGCTGTGCGGACGAACCCGTGCAATTTCAAGCTTGCCAATGCTATGTTGCACGTGCTTGTATTCATGCGATGTTGCACGTGCTTGCATTCATGGGGCACCAGTCGGGGCGCCATGCTTGCAATAGACCTTTCGTTAAATTACCCAAGCATCAAAGAGAATATCGGAAACGTAAGTACACGCGCTGCACGTGCTCGCCTTCCCTATAACAAAGATTCGAAGTAAATAACCCAAATAAAGCGTCCATGGAACGCGAGTGCGAAGTGCCATTTGTTTTCGATGTTTGCTTTCGAACAGCTAGAGCCGAAGACGCCAGCACGCGCAGCGGCGTGTACCTACGTTCCCGGCATTCTTTGGATGCTCGGGTATTTCCATAGAGTTATAACAATCAACGCTAGAGGCTCAGCTGGCGCTAGTGTGCTGTTGCATTTTGAAGCAGACAGCAAGCAGTCTGAAATTTGACTTCCGGTAATGCATTTCTATGGGAAAAAGCGAGTGCATTTTCTCTCTGCGCTCGATTATAAGAGCAAATATCACAAATAATTTGTACGTACTAGGCACATTGGAACATTTCTCAGTCACGCAGACGAAATAATTGGTCAGTTACGGCGTTTTTCTTTCAAATTCATCGCATTAAAAACGGTGCTAAAACGGCTTCGTACGTGTATTTTTGTGCACTGTCGGACACTGTTAGCGCGAACACGGCGTCGACGCTTTCCAACATGGAGGATATACGTGCCAAACGAACGAAGTACATGTGGAAAACCGAGAGAGACGGCAAGAACTACGCAGTAACACTGGATAAGTAACTCACTTGTGCATGCAGACGATCAAAATAAATTGAAAGTCACGTAATATAGTCAGATTTGCAATAAAGAAGTACTGCGAAGATGCTTCGCTCATGAGTATTCAAGATGGTTCAAAGCATCACCCGCACGCTCCAAATCTTTGCAAATAGGGGGAGCCAGAGAGCAGGTGCCCGATAAAAACTGCCCGACATGGGAAATAATAAACGACATACCTTTCGTAGCTCACGTGCTTTATTTTTTGCGTTCGAATGTTTCTTTAACCGATCGTAAAGATGCAACGACGGAGTCATTTTCATCCAATGACAGGACGGGCATATTAGCAATATATAAGCACCACCGAAATGCTAGCGAACCTGAACACACTCTACATTCCTTTCGATCGTTAGTTTGCTTAGAACCGTCGCTCGTTTTCACATACCTTCCTTGAAACAGAGGTTTGGGCCTGAAATAGAGCGAAGTTTAACATCGTTCAGTGGTAAAGAAAAATGCTGTAACTAAAGCAATTACACTTTCACAATACCAATAAAGGTACATACTATCCGGTACACCCGAAATGACAAAAGTTATTCATGTTATTTTCCGGCGAAGAGACAAAATTCACGCGCGTTTTCCCATAGGAATACACAGGAGGCTGGAAATGTAGACTGCATGCTGTCTGCTTCAATTTGCAACCGGAAGTCCCGTAGACACTAGCGCCAGCTCAGCCTCTAGCGTTTATTGTAATAACTCTGTGGGTATTTCGGCAAAAAGGTCTATCATATAACCATAGAGTTATTACAATAAACGCTAGAGGCTCAGCTGGCGCTAGTGTCTACGGGACTTCCGGTTGCAAATTGAAGCAGACAGCATGCAGTCTACATTTCCAGCCTCCCTGTGTATTCCTATGGGAAAACGCGCGTGAATTTTGTCTCTTCGCCGGAAAATAACATGAATAACTTTTGTCATATCGGTTGTAACGGATAGTATGTACTTTTATTGGTATTGTGAAAGTGTAATTGCTTTAGTTACAGCATTTTTCTTTACCACTGAGCGATGTTAAACTTCGCTCTATTTCAGGCCCAAACCCCTGTTTCAAGGAAGGTATGTGAAAACGAGCGACGGTTCTAAGCAAACTAACGATCGAAAGGAATGTAGTGTGTGTTCAGGTTCGCTAGCATTTCGGTGGTGCTTATATATTGCTAATATGCCCGTCCTGTCATTGGATGAAAATGACTCCGTCGTGCATCTTTACGATCGGTTAAAGAAACATTCGAACGCAAAAAAATAAAGCACGTGAGCTACGAAAGGTATGTCTTTTTTATTATTTCCCATGTCGGGCAGTTTTTATCGGGCACCTGCTCTCTGGCTCCCCTTATTTGCAAAGATTTGGAGCGTGCGGGCGATGATTTGAACCATTTGAACCCAGAACAAGCATCTTCGCAGTACTTATTTATTGCAAAGCTGACTATATTACGTGACTTTCAATTTATTTTGATCGTCTGCAAGCACAAGGAGTTACTTATCCAGTGTTACTGCGTAGTTCTTGCCGTCTCTCTCGGTTTTCCACATGTCCTTCGTTCGTTTGGCACGTATATCCCCCATGTTGGAAAGCGTCGACGCCGTGTTCGCGCTAACAGTGTCCGACAGTGCACAAAAATACACGTACGAAGCCGTTTTAGCACCGTTTTTAATGCGATGAATTTGAAAGAAAAACGCCGTAACTGACCATTTATTTCGTCTGCGTGACTGAGAAATGTTCCAATGTGCCTAGTACGTACAAATTATTCGTGGTATTTCCTCTAATAATCGAGCGCAGAGAGAAAATGCACTCGCTTTTTCCCATAGGAATACATTACCGGAAGTCAAATTTAGACTGCTTGCTGTCTGCTTCAAAATGCAACCGCACACTAGCGCCAGCTGAGCCTCTAGCGGTTATTGCAATAACTCTATGCATATAACGGTGCCTGGAGTGCGTCTCCGACTGGTGTGTTTAGCGTCCTATTCTACCTATGTATCGAAAGTGGCCCCGAAGTGACAACAGATGACGTCACGATAGCCGGAGGGTCATGCTGTCGGATGTCGCGATCCTGGCGGTTGGACATAGAAATGGTGGCAGAAAGTACGAACGAACGTGAGTGTCGCTCGTACTTGTGGCTGCAATAGGCTTCCGCGGACTGTGAAGCTGCAGAGCGACCTGCGGGAGAACAGGCGTGTGCCACATCCACCACCGCTGATGGGATGCCGCCAGGATCGCGGACGGCGACAACACGACACTTCCGTGACGTCATCAGGCGAAAAACGAGGAACCAGTTTTTTAGGCGCGGTAAACACACCTGTCGGAGACGCGCTCGCGAAGTGGAGGTCAAAGATTGGAGGAAAATGCCCATAGGAGCGTGACTTTCCACAAAATTGGTGAATGAGACTATGGACGCCAGAGGTTCAAGTGGCGCTAGTGTGCGGATGCAAATCGAAGCAGACAGCAACCAGCCCAAAATTGACTTCCGGTAATGCATTTCTATGAAAAAGTAGTGAGTGCATTTTCTCCCTGCGACTCGGTCATAAGAGCAAATATCCTGAATAATTCGTACGCGCTAGGTATAGCTTGGAACGTTTCTCAGTCAGTGACTGCTGCAAGCCGAAGCTGGCCAGCAACCAGTCCAAAATTGACTTCCGGTAATGCATCAGCATGGGAAAAAGCTGAAAGTGCATTTAATCGCTCTGCGTACGTGTATTTATAAGAGAAAATATCACAAATAATTCGTACGTATTGGGCGCATAACGAACTACTCCTCGGTGACGTGCTACTGAGCAGATATGAGAACCCGTGCGCAAAGCGCCTGCCAGCCAGCCACCCACGAGGAAGTGGGGAACAAGTAAACAGAAAACATCGATATCGCTCAACAAAACCAAAACCTCCCGACTAGACAAAGCTCCAGTGCCGGTCCCCCCCCTCCCAAGACTTGCCAGCACAGGCACCGACCGGGCTCTGTTCTGATGCGAGCACCGCCTGGCCGGCACCCGTGCCTGATGGAGCACGAGCCCCAGCCGAGCTGCTACACGGCAGCACGACCAGTCGGTGCACACGCGCCACACCTCCATCCAGGTGACGGAGGGAACCCATAAATGAGCCCCATTCCATTCGAAAGGTGGCAGCTTAGTACGAGTTCTTTGAGATTCGCGATTACCAGAGTCGACTGAACGGCCCAGTGAGGCGTTCGAACCTTTGGCGGGACCGAGAGAAAATCTCGAACAGCAGCTGTCGACACCAAGGTCGGACACGCACCTCGTCGGACACTGTTAGCACGAACACGACGTCGGCGCTTTTCAGCATGAGGGATCTACGCGCCAAACGAACGAGGGACATCTGGAAATTAAGGGAGACGGCAAGAACTACGCAGTAACACTGGATCAGTAACTACCCATGCATGTTACGATCAAAATAAATTAAAGGCCACGTAATATATTCCGATTTTAAATAAGTAAGTACCGCTTTCCTCTTTCTGCTCCTGAAGATGTTTGTTTTGCGTTGAAAACATCACCCGCACACTCGAAATCCTTAAGAACAAGTGCCCGATAAAAGCTGCCCGGCAGAAAAGACAATACGAAGAGACACCTTTCATAGCCCACGTACTTTATTCTTTATTTGAATGTTATTTATCCGCTCATGCACGACGGGGTCATTTTCATATAGTGACAGGACTGGCATATTATCAATATATAAGCGTCACCGGGATGCTGGCGAGCCTTGAAATCACTCTATATTCCTTTCTGATTGTTATTGTGCTTTGAATCGTCGCTTGTTTTTACACACCTGCTGCGGAACACATGTTTGAGATTGAAATGTAGCGAAGTTAAACATCGTTCACTGATGAAGAAAATGCGCTAACTAAAGCAATTACACTTTTGCAGTGTTAATCAAGGTACATACTATTCGGTACGACCCAGATAACCAAAGCGTTCCGTGTTATTATCCGGCGAAGAGACAAAATGCACGCGCGTTTTCCCATAGGAACGCACAGGAGCATCGCAAAAGTAAACTGGTTGCTGTCTGCTTCAATTTGCGTCACGGAAGTCGCATAGACACTAGCGCCAGTTGAAGCTCTAGCGTACGTTATAAAAAAATTTAAAAAAATCTTAAAGGGACGGGACACTAGGTGGTGCAAGCTACCACCCAACATAACTTTCACTACCATGTAAAGTAACTGTTGCAGTCTAGGTGGTGCTGCCTATCGCCAATAACACAATAACATTTATCCGTCCATGCAGATTGAGGCCGGTGCTAGTGACTAGATGACGCAAGCTACCACACGAGTTCGAAGCATAGACTTACAATTATTTTTTCTTTGTCGATGGGGATCACGGGGTGGAGAAGAAATATAACCAACAAAAAAATGCGATTGGTGAAACGGCTGCAAATAAGCGCGAAATTGACACTCAAGGATGAATGCATCGAGATGGAACGGATAAAATACGCAGCGACAATTGAGATATAAACGAGGTTAGGTGGCGCAAGCTACCACACGACGCAGGATATAGCTGCTAGCATTTATCTGCCATGTGCTCTGCACATTCGCTAAAAATAACGTTGGTTAAAAAAAAACAGCAAAGAGATCCTATCCACAACTGTTCAACGGAAATGGATCAAGTTTTGAAATATTCTAGAAACCAAATCTCCTCGACAAGTAGAAGAGAAACGAGGATTTCGCGGACCTGCCGAGTTTCCAGTTCAATCCAGTTGGACCTGAAGCTAGACTGCCGTGCGCATGCGCGAATATTGAAATGAGTAGAGCGCCCCGAGTGAAGAGAGGATCCATCTCAATCATGAAGCGTTTGCAATTTAATGGCCGCGCCGATTGATCGCAAGTGTGCACGCGCTTGTGATCAAAGAGGCGAGGAGGAAAGCAGGCAGAATGGTGGAGACGCTTTCCGCATCTCCACGCAGTTCGTACTGCAAACGCGGCCCATAAGCCACGTGACGCTCTTCTGGAGTTGGAAACTCTCTGTAATACAAACTCTCTAACAATAAAAATTTTAAAAAATGAGCCGCTTCTGTTTAGCGGAGGAAAAGTGCAATATTTGTTTCGCATTAAATTAACCAAAGCATTAAAGGTTCACATATTTTATATTAGGTTGTATATACCTTAGTAAATTTTATAAAATACGTAATTAAGTAGTGTATAAATTATTTTATCACAAAATTCAACAGGTTCCTTTAGAAGTCGAGGATTTGGACATGTGGCTCCTTTGTATCGGGAGATCCCAGTGTAGTGTACTGGATCTAACCAAATTATGTTATTTTCTTGGTTTTTCTTCGTTTGCATGAATCGAACTTCGTAGAATTATGCCAAAGATCAAAGGTTCGCCGACCCTCTACGTTCGAGTTCTCGACATCCACCGTTCCGATTATGCACTCGCCTGATCGTGTCTAGAGGCGTCGCGAACTTTTGTCGAACCGATTTTTAGGTCGAACCGGTTCGACGAGCCTTTGACCTTTTAACCAGATTCGACTTCGTGGACAGACCTTGATAGAAGCATGTCTAGGTTTGGAGAATATTTTTGACGCAAAGGGTTATTTTAATTTTATGAACAGTATCAATTAAAATAAACTAATTCTAATCACTGAAGAAGCTAACTTAATTTGTTGTACTGTATTAACTGAAATAACCAATCAGTGCTGCCCTTCATTCATCTCTTTAGGATCACCACATAATCCGGAGCCAACTGGCCAGCCTGTCGCTCATGCGCGTAGCAGTCGAACCCAAGTACATTTGTCGAACTTTTCACAAGGTCGAAAACATCAACATGGTCGAACTCAAACCTCGACCGGTTCGCGACACTCCTAATCATGCCCCTACTAGGGGTGTCGCGAACTTTTGTCGAACAGGATTTTTAGGCCAAACTTTCGGTGTTCGACGAACCTTCGACCTTTTCATCAGATTCGATTTTGTGGACAGTGTGGCCAGACCTTGATACAAGTATGTCTAGATTTGTAGGTTTGAAGAATTTTTTTTTCCATGCAAAGTGATATTTTATTTTATGAATAGTTGCAATTAAAAGAAACCAACTCTAATCAATGAAGAAGTTAATAACTTAATTTTTTGTACTGTATTAACTGAAATAACCAATCAGCGGTGCCCGTAATTCATCCCCTAGCCATCACCATCCCATCCGAAGCCAACTGGCCAGCCTGTCGCGCATGCGCACACGAGTCGAACATCAATACAAGGTTCGTCGAAATTTCCACTAAAGGTTTGAAAAAGTCTAACCTGGTCGAACTCGAACCTCCGCCGGGTCGCGACACCCCTAGTCTCTACAAAGATAGGCTGGAAGAGCACGGAAGACCAAACTTTATCCGGTTACAAGCTGATATGCAGCTTCTGCAGCAGCAACGTAATATCAGAGCAATAAATCTACGGCTAAATTATGAATACCTCAATTATCATGGTAGTTACCTCCCGGTTGAAGCGAAGTGCTCATTATATTATCAAGTTGGCTTCACTGCGGTAACGGACGAGATGCAGCGAAGCGTGCTTTACAGAACATTGCCTCCCAAGGATAGCAAAAGCGCACGAATTTTGTACTAGTCACCGAAAGTAGGAGGGGGTCTGATGTCTTCAAACTGGACCTCTTCGCCCTCCGTCGTGCTTTGGCTGCGCATGCACGCTCACGGCTCAGGAGACGCCGAAGCGGGGGTAGCACTCTGTTGGCCGAAGGACGGTGCAGCGGACGCCGGTTTTTTATTTTCTCATCAGGACACTAGCGAATGGCGGGTTAAGATCCTCCAGAGCCGCCGCCCCGAGGGGGCATTAAAACGCGCCCAAATAATTCGTCAAAACGTCATTCGCCTGTTATGCAGACACTCTTAAAAGGTTGGGAGCGCAAACGAGGTACAGGAGACGCAGGCACGCTGTGTCCTGCTTCTTGTCCCTCATCGTTTGCGCTGTTTTAACCTTGTCACACCAACTAGCCCAAGCTTCAACGTTAGCTATATACAAACCCATAACGAGTGAATGCTCATATGTAGCACACCCGTGAACGTTGCTTCGCGACGGACGGCGTCCTCGTTTCGCTAAAACGTCATGACGGGTCTCTGGATTGCAACTGGCATAATGGCTGTCCCTAATGCCTCAGCTCGCAAGCTCAGATCTTGCTCTTTATACGCATTTAATAATCAGGCAAGAATGACCAACGAGCTGCACAACATGCGAGTTTACCGGCTATTTTTACAGCGCTTTATACTATAGTGCTCTCACATTATAACTGCATGCATTCATAATTTGATTCATTATATTAAAAATAAAGTGAAGTGGCTTACTTTTTATTCATAATCGGTGAAGGGTATAAACGCGCTCGTACTATGGCATGCATTGAAATTTAATTCGCGGTTGAAGTCATAAAAAAGTGAGGGAACAATAAAAACTCTAATAGGCAATTCGATAACTTGCCTAGCTAACTTACCTTTCCGGGTCCTGGGACTTTATTAAACCACCATGTCCCTGATACAAATGAATCGAAGCAGGATATTCGGTGCACGCGGTCGACGTAAACTCGGCGATGTCACGTTTGAAGCATTAGCAGTACTGTCAATGGGCCTGTGAGGTGACACACGGAAAACTCAGCGCTGCGCGAACTTGTGTTATGGGTGCACACACGAACTTCAATGGGGTAGCGACACACAGAATTCGCACGGTATGAACTTGCGCTATCGGCACAGGGCACGTGACACACGGAAAACTCCCACTGAGCGAACTCACGATATCGGCGCGCGACACACGGCAAACTCACTGCATGAACTTACGCTATCCGCGCAGGGCACGTGACACACGGAAAACTCCCACTGAGAGAGCTCACGACATCGGCGCAGGGCACGTGACACACGGAAAAAACACTGCGCGAACCTGCACTGTCGGCGCTGGGCGCGTGACACACGCAATACTTTCACCGTGCGAGCCCACGATACCGGCGCAGGGCACGTGACACACGGAAAACTCCCACTGAGCGAACTCACGCTATCCGCACAGAGCACGTGACATACGGAAAACTCACTGCGCGACCTTGCACTCGGCGCACAATCGGCGCAGGGCACGTGACACACAGAAAAACACTGCGCGAAGCTGCACTGTCGGCGCTGGGCACGTGACACACGGAAAACTCCCACTGAGCGAACTCACGGAATCGGCACAGAGCACGTGACACACGGAAAACTCACTGCGCGACCTTACACTCGGCGCAGGGCACGTGACACACGGAAAAAACACTGAGCGAAACTGCACTGTCGGCGCTGAGCACGTGACACACGGAAAACTCACTGCGCGACCTTGCACTCGGCGCAGGGCACGTGACACACGGAAAAAACACTGAGCGAACCTGCACTGTCGGCGCTGGGCACGTGACACACGGAAAACTCACACTACGCGACCTTGCACTCGGCACAGAGCACGCGACACACGGGAAAAAAAACACTGAGCGAACCTGCACGGTTGGCGCTGGGCACGTGACACAAGCAAAACTCCCACTGAGCGAACTCACGATATCGGCGCAGGGCACGCGACACACGCAAAACTCACTGTATGAACTTACGCTATCGGCGCAGGGCACGTGACACACGGAAATCTCCCACTGAGCGAACTCGCGATATCGGCGGACGGCACTTGACACGCGGAAAACTCCAACTGAGCGAACTCACGATATCGGCGCAGGGCACGTGACACACGGAAAACTCACACTGTGCGACCTCGCACTCGGCGCAGGGCACGCGACACACGGGAGAAAAAAACACTGAGAGAACCTGCACGGTTGGCGCTGGGCACGTGACACAAGCAAAACTCCCGCTGAGCGAACTCACGATATCGGCGCAGGGCACGCGACACACGCAAAACTCACTGTATGAACTTACGCTATCGGCGCAGGGCACGTGACACACGGAAATCTCCCACTGAGCGAACTCACGATATCGGCGCAGGGCACGCGACACACGCAAAACTCACTGTATGAACTTACGCTATCGGCGCAGGGCACGTGACACACGGAAATTTCCCACTGAGCGAACTCACGATATCGGCGCACGGCACGTGGAAAACTCCAACTGAGCGAACTCACGATATCGGCGCAGGGCACGTGACACACAAAAGCTCACACTGTGCGACCTTGCACCCGGCGCAGGGCACGCGACACACGGAAAAAACACTGCGCGTACCCGCACGGTCGGCGCTGGGCACGTGACACACGGAAAACTCATACCGCGCGGACTTACACTTTTGACGCAGGGCACGTGACACACTTAAAATTCACACTTCGCGAACTTGGGCGATCGGCGCAGGGCACGACACATGGGAAGCTCACAGCGCGAACTTGCGTTACGAGAGCGCGCTCGAACTTCAACCATGAAACGCGCCTGACTTGGGGGTGAGCGACTTCTTCGTTGCAGCGATCTCAAGAGATACACACTGGACGCGCGGGGGTGGCCGATTTTCACTTCCCGACAGCATAGTGACGAGATGGAGGTGCCTTGAACCGTGCCACATCAAATCGCCGCAGACTTGAGCACAGATTTTCTGGAGGTGGAACTAAGACGTTGCCACGCACCAACTTATTATTACGCGCCGAATAACTCGGATCACTTCCTCATTGCACGCGCACAGACACCACACACACGAAGCACAGCACTCTGGCACCCAGCCGCGGTACACTAGCTGGCCTCACACAGACGCACTACACCTATCACAACTCCAGCCGACGCTCACTTTCACATCGCTCACGATAGATAGCACACAGCACTGCACTTCTTGTATCGAAAGATGCACCATAGAAACCTTGATACAAAACGATCAAAACCCGCATCACCTTCACGATTTCACTGCTGACGTGTGCCGCACATCGCACCTCAAAATGCACCACGCATCCTTTAAAAACCACGTTTGCTAAAAAAAAACACCTTTGGCTAAGATTTGCTGCACGCATGCCGATGGCACTTGTCGATGGTCCACAGAAAGCACACACAACACACACTCACAACACATCCGCAAGAGCACCGAACCACCACCAACACCGTAAAGCACCAAACATCGGGCGGCAGATGGCTGCGCGGAACTAGAAGCCCGCCTGGTGACACGCGCACTCGCTAAACAATCAATAAAAAAATAGTAAAAGAAAAAATGGGTCACTAGAGCCGTCAAGTGCTATCACTGCACCTGCCAAGATCACGCACCAGCACTCGAAGCACCACTCTTAAAGAGCGATACACAGCTCACACATACACCCTCGAGCCATCACAATCTTCACAGGGCACCACGCACACTTGAGACGGTCACACACATATTTTCGAGCCATCGCATTCTTGAAGGGCTATCGACGCACTTTCGAAGATCACACACCCGCTTTGGGCCACTGCATTCTTCGAAGGCCAGCGCACTCGCTTTCGACGATTGCACCCAAAACTTTCGTGCCACCGTAGTCTTCAGAAGGCATCGGGGCACTTCAGGAGATCAACCGCCACATCAAATGACTACCACTTCACAATGGCGTCGAGGCAGGAAGAGATGAAGTCAAATTTCGATTTCGGAGTCACTTTAAATAAAACTTAGCCGCACCACCGGTAGCACGAAGACGACGTTATCGTAGTCCTGCCCGCCTTTGCAAGAACAGTTTATCACTTTTATTACGGTGGTTTCTTCGAGCCTGCCGTTGCTACGTCCACCCACCTCACGAACGGGGGTAGCTCGGCCGGCCAACTTCAAGCGATCTTATTACGAGGCTCTAAGTAGAAATGCACATTTTATTCTACAAAGTGCCAGACTAAATGCCTCGTGGTCGCCTTGGTCCCTGTTTTATCTTTTCCCGCACTATTATCGCTCGATTTCGGTATTTGGGAAGGCGCCGTCCCGACCTCGTCACGTCCCCAGAAAATTGGCCGCCCATTTTGTAAGCCGGAGATCTCTCGATCAGTTCACGTACATTACCAATCTATGTATTTTATATTGAACATTAACTAAAGGTTTCTCTAATGCTCAAATAGCGTTGTTCGACCCCTAAATCCGTCCTTTATCAAGCGCCAAAGAAAGGCGACCTGATGTTACGCCTTTTGTGTGAGATTTTGGCGGGACAAGAAGATTGAAGGCGAAATGTGTGTTATATACGGTGAACCTACCCGAGAGATTCCCAGCAAATCGTGGCAAGTCGTATCTACGTTAAGGAGTACGTTGTGGCACACGGCACGTGCTAGATGTGAGAACTTACGCAGAATGCGGCGGCCCCTTTTCCGTTGTGGCACGAACGACATCTGTAATGGTGGAGGGCCTCCAGCTACCTTCTTCTTCGGGATTGAAAGTCCCCGGAGAAGCTCGGTTTGTCCCTATGGCGAGAAAAGTTCCTCAAACGGAACAGGAAAAAGTGGGTTCGCTTCAGCATACGGCTGGCCGGTATGCTGATGCGTGCGTAAATACCTTACATTCCTCCTTTTCTTTCTTTTTTTTTTTTAGCACGCCGAAGTCGACGGGCTTTGACCCCAGCAAGCGGTTGCACATGCAGAAGGATAGGGACTGATGGGGATAAATGGGACGGCGCTTTCTAACGTTCGCTAGTGTATCGTTTAGAAGTGTACAGGTTTCTTCCAGTTAATTAACGAGGACGATTATTCAAAGAAATTGGAATATCGCCACGGTCTCTTGTAGTCCAGCCGTACCGTATTTTTTCTGCATAAATAGAAATTTGCCTGGGACATGCTGACCAAAAGGATATTGTGAACGTTCTCTTATCTGCCTAGCCCCGCACACCATACATATGTGCCCCTTCCAGTATGTGCAAATAAGATTATTATTATTATATTGGGCACTACACCAGTGGCGTAGTAACGGGGGGGGGGAGGGATGCCGGGTACCAGGCGTCCCAGTCACGTTGGGGGGGGGGGGGGGAGGCACCTCTGGCGGTACCTGCCCCCTTCCCTTTTCCTCCATTCACTCCCCGCACCCCCCCCCCCCACACACACACACATACACACGCCGGGGGGGGGGGGGGGGGGGAGAGACCTTGCGACAGAAACACGTCAATGAGATCAATTTCAGTTCTTTTTATTTGATTTAACTCGCCTCCAGCCTGCAGTCTCACTACCCCGCATGCGCATGTTTGTGGCATTGGAAAGCGAACAGAGGACAGCACGACCGCTGAAAATGGCACCGGCCCGAAGTTTGCAAGTAGCAGCAGTAGCAGCGTCAACCGCCTGCCTGAGTATTCAGTATCAGCATTCAGTTGCACCAAAACCATTTTGCATCAGGGCGGTCGTTCCCAGAGAAACGTCGCAGACGCATTAAGAATTGTTGTTGATGTGACGTGGAAAAAGAAAAATAGGAATAAAAACAAAAGAGAACAAAAGAGAAACTACCAAAAAATTTGTGTCCACCACATCTGAGGATGGCATACCCACCCACAGATGGCATCACATGGAATAAAAACTTGTTTCGGCGCTGCCGCAGCTCTCCTGTGTCTTATCAGCTTTTTTTTTTTTTGTGCCTTAGTTTTTTTGAAAAACTTAAAACACATTTGTTAATTTTTTTTTATCTCCGTAGTTAATAACTTAATTTGACCAAATATAATTTTTCTATATGTTCCTGAAAAGCAAGTCGTCTGCTTCTTGCGCAGGAGTTGCGGGGACATCAGAAAGACGGCCGAGCTCTGAATGGCTTTGATTGAAAAAATAGTGGGTAGACCTCAATGCTAGATGCCTTGAGGACTACCCAGTATTTTTTTCTATCAGCCAATAAGAGCTCGGCGTTCTAGCATCATCGCAACCCCTGTGCCAGAAGCAGACGAACCTGCGCTCCGCAAGAACAGTTCGTGTTTGTGTGTGTGTGTGGGGGAGGGGGGGGGGGGGGGGGGGGGAGAGAGAGAGAGAGAGTGTGTTCCAGAATTTGCTTGCACGCCGTATATTTATTTGACGACGTTCCGAGCTGGCACTGCTCGGCAGCAGCACGACGCAACAGTGACCAGATGAAGCATAGTTCATGCATTTTGGGATGACGCGTCATATTACAAGGGCAGTGCGCCAGCAGTCATCAGCTAACAAACAGCTGTGCTAGAACGAGCCACTGATGAGGACACGCGAGATAAATAGGACACAATTCACGATTACAGTCATCTCGCTTTTCCAGCCTCCAGTAAGTCTCTCGCTTCGTTGATTTTGGCGGCAAGGTACGGCGATCCACCGCGATCGGGATGGTTCAGCAGCATGATTTTCTTGTGAGCGTTCTTCAGCTTAGACCTGCTGGCAGTGGAACTCACGCCCAGGACCAGTCCCGCTTCTCGCTTGCTCATCTTCGCCTCGAAACCACCTTTGTAGTATCTGGAACCGAGGAAGGAATCGGCAGTGGGCAGTGACTTCCAGCTTTGCTGCAGAATTTTGGACCACGCTTCCGACGACCGAAGGACGACTCTCCCCGCGAGACCGACAGCAGCGAGTGCAAGTCCGGTGGTCACTAGGCTCGAGGCCATTGTTATAATAAAAAAGAAACCGGTCTCGGGGAACTTGAACACTGCCGTGATTTTCAAGCGCACGAATGATGCAATTTGAAGCAAATTAATACGACGAACACGCCACAACGCCGGAAGCAGACGACGAATCGAAGTTTGACGATTAATGTGGCGATGGGGCTGCCCCTTATAAACCATGCTCTAGTAAATCGTATATACGTACAAAATTATTGCATAGAGCGTTTAAATATTTTATAAACTGTGTATTTTGTATTTTTGAATGAATTGAAAAGCTTTTGAGCGTGACTTAAGTCAATAAATTATTTAGAGCGACTTAAAGAAAAACTGACTACTGCTTCTCCGCTGTTTCCACATGACTTTGTACTTCACGAAATGGCGTCGTCCTGTGCTCGCCGCCATTTCGTGCGTCCTTCAGTAGCGCCACCTGTGAAATCGGTTAAAGATATGTTTACCTTTCACTCGTTTATCTGCTTTTTCTGACGTACGCAACACGCGCTTTTTTATAGTCGCCATTAAGTTTTTGTTAGAAAAATAAATATTGAAAGCAGGCTTTGGTTTTGTGCGAAATCCAGCAGTTTAAAGCGCTGGTTGCGACTGCCGCCCTTCAGCGACGAGTTTTGTGTTCTCGTGCAGCGCCGGCGCTTAGCAACAGTTGCTAACAACAGGATCTCTGCGACGGCGACGGACGCTGCTGGATGCCCTCTTGTTCCGATGGTTATTCGTTTCGGCGTTGGGACAGAACGCGGGAGGCGGCTAGTGATTCTAGCAGCACTCGTCGTCTTCGCCGAGTCGAGGTACCTGCTAAAGCGCGTTACACCGAACGACTGCGACGAGCATAGCTACTACAACGACATCGCGCACAACTGCGTCAAGTGTGGCGCCAACGGAGGTCAAGAAAGTCTTCAAGTGGCATCCAAAGACGGTTCGCATTTCCCTTGCGCAATTACTTCTGGTATTCTGGTTACGAGAAGTGTCAACGCGAGCAAAACTATCTTTACACTTGATGTACCACCTCCGATATCACGCGCGATGTGTGGCGAAGATCGCCCCTAGGAGAAAGCCTACCCGCCAAACAGGCTGCACGAGTGAGGATGGGAGGTGGAGACTGGGTGTTTGCGCACGCTCCAACGCACTCATTTTGATAGAGCCGAAAGGCAGTCATGGTCTCTAGCTTCTTTCACTTCTCAAGCCAAAGTGGGATTTCGTAATATGTATTCCTGCATTCGAAGCCTCGCACTGTGAACAGGCCCTTATTAGATTGCGCGGGCAGTACACGACCAGAGAGACTGGCTCAGTTTGGAGGAATTCAAACGACTGCTGTGCTGGTATGCTTTCATTCATACAATATTGGCAAACATGTGCTATCATAGGTCGGCATTTTAGAGCCCCTTCATTCACCATCACATCACGAACAAAATCACGCCTTCAACTTCATTGGTATTCACGTCACAAGGTACTCCGACCTCCCAAAGTCACGGCCCTTCACATCCCGGCGTTCAACCGCGCCAAAACTTCATCCCCTTTACATCACGGCTTTCAAACTCCGCCGAGAATTCATCCCCTTCACATCACGGCGTTCAACCGCGCCAAGAATTCATCCCCATCACATCACCGCCGCCTCCGAATTCACGGAGTCATTCACCATCACATCACCAATTCACGAAGTCATTCACCGTCACCACGAATTCATTGGAATTCACAATCGTGAATTCATCGGAATTCACCATCACATCATGAATTCATCCGAATTCACCATCACTTCACGAATTCATCCGAATTCACCATCACTTCACGAAGTCATCCGAATTCACCATGAGATCATGAATTCATCAGAATTCACCATCACTTCACGAAGTTATTCACCATCACGGTCAACACGAATTCACCGGAATTCACCATCACATCATGAATTCCGCATAATTCACGAAGTCATTAAGGTTCATTAATCTGACTAAATTCGACTTCACGGCTGGTAGCCCTTCACGAGTTCGCAGTTCTTGCGGAATAGGACTGTGGCGCCTTTTGTGTCAGCCACTTGAAACCAGGACCTGACTCCGTCGGGGAAGTGGAGTATTTCGAGCGCGAAACGCAAAACGCATTGATAGAGTGCCAACCCAGCCAATGCCGCTTTGCGATCATGTCACGTGAATTAGATTAACTGTATAGGCTCTGCTTGCAGAGAAGCGGAGCATATACAGTTACTCTAACGTGAATGTGCTCCGTGCGGCGCCGCGCGAAACCGGCAGGTCACGTGATATGGTCTCGGCGCCGTATTAGGTGCGCCTGCACCACGTAGACGAAGCGGCGCTTGCTGCTACTAGTGCCCGCCGCCTTGGCGCTCGCCCCTCGTAGTCGTATGTGAGAGCAGTGTTGGAACTAACACGTTACAAGTAATGACGTTACTGGTAACGCGTTAGTTTCTTGACTAACATACTCGTTAGAATCCCAAACGACTAACGTGTAAAGTAATGTCGTTATTATTTTAGGAATCTCCTATGAAATTACGTTACCTGTTACTCGTTACTCTTGATTAAAAATGGCCGCATGATTGTTTGAAAACAAAATAATTTTTATTCTGTACACTACGTAAAAGTGACAAAAACAAAACAAAAACAACAAAGCTATGTATAAGCGGCGTCATTTCAAACTCCTTCGGAAGAGACTTTTAACGTTCCCACGACCGGGCCCAAAAGGCGCGAGATTATCGCTGCGCGGAACCCCTAAGCGTCCTTGCTAAGATCACCGTCGCCGTACCCTGAGCAGGCGTCTCGCTGGAAAGAGACAACAGTCTGCCGCCGCTCGAAGGATTTTGCCTCAGCGTCCCTAGCTACTCCATCTGGTCGCATCGTTTTCTTCAAAACAAATTAATTCTCGTTCTGTCAACAACACAAAAGATAAGCTCTAAGTTTGGAAACGTTGGCGTGCTTCCGCTTTGAACCAAAACAAGTGTCTCAGTGGTGGCCGGGTGCTGACGTGTCGTTAATTGGAAATGCGATGTTGGTTTGTGAAGGAATTCAATTCACGAAGTCATTGACTATCACAACACATCATGAGTTTATTACAATTCACGAAGTCATTCCCCATCACATCACGACTTCATTCAAATTCACGAAGTCATTCACCATCACATCACGACTTCATTCAACATCACATCACGAATTCATTCAAATTCACGAAGTCATTCGCCATCACATCACGACTTCATTCACCATCACATCACGAATTTATTCAAATTAACGAAGTCATTCACCATCACATCACGACTTCACAACTTCATTCACCATCACATCACGAATTCACTCAAATTCACGAATTCATTCACCATCACATCACGAATTCATTCAAATTCACGAAGTCATTCACCATCACATCACGAATTCATTCGAATTCACAAAGTCATTAACTATCACATCATGATTTTTTTCAATTTCAAGAATTCATTCAGAACCATTCAGATTCACGCCGTGAATGTGAATGAAGGTGAATGAGCGAGTTCGTGAATGAATTCGCCGAGGTATGTGTGCTATAATCTAAATTGTGGTAGCCACGACTAACTCCTCAGAGTAGCGAGAATCCATCGCGTGCATACTTGTTATGGCGAGTTGTGGAGTTGTTTGAGGTTATGATACATCCCAGGTGGGTTTGTTAAACCCACCAGAAAGACTCATGGGTGCGTTTATGAGGCTTATATCAAGCATACTTCCAAATTCATTAAAAAAAAATTTTTTTTTTTTGGCAGATTAACTCAAGAAAAGCTAAATATTGATTGCTTGCAGTCCAGCCTGTCTAACTCGAACCTTTCTGTCCATCACAGTTGACAATTTGTAGAATTAAAGTTCTCAAGGATATGGCCTACACTCCTCAGAGCCCCCAAAAGTTCAGACAAACCTTCTGGGAGGTTCTTTTCTCTGGAGCTACTATGCCCCCACGAAGAAGGCTTGGGCAAAATGAAAGTGTGCTTTGTCTGCAGGCTTGTCATGCAAGTGCCTGCCACGTCACCGGATGACGGTGCGTCAAAGTGCCACAAAACTTTCCTGCGTGCCATGCCCTCCGAACCAGGTGAGTCTCCCATTTTTATCCTTTCCCGTCATCGACCCAGCGACCGAGCTTGTTCTGACTTGCTGTATTTGTATATTGTATCTCTTTCTTAGGTGACATCATCGGACGGCTGGGAATGTGTTCTGTGTGCAGCTCAGTCCCCTTTTCAGAGCTCTACCAACAGTTGCAGCAGCTGCACTGACGGAGTGTTTGGTATGGTAAAATTCCTAATATATTATCCACTATGTTCACCTTAGATTTATGTACATGCAATGCCTCAATTTCTCCACACACAACCTGTGCATGCAGCAGCTATACATTTTCAGTTGTGTCGATACAGGCCATTGTCACCATAGCTGTAGTACACATGCAGCTAACACAACTCATTGTGCCCACAGGAGCTGTAGCCACTTTGCATGCATAAGAACTCGACTTTTCAAAAGAGAAGCATCTGTGCATGTATCCTTCTACAGCCAGCCCCACTGCCTTGGCATGATATCAGACACATAAGATGGTATGTAATAATTTTTTGCCTAATAAGTAATTTTAAAGTTCACTTGTACTTAATAGCTTGCTTTTTGTGGTTTCTTGCACTTAGCAACACACTGATTGCTGCTACACCTTCCTTGTTGCCTGTTCTTGTTTTTGTTTTTTTGTCTTAATTTTTAGTTGACGTAAGAATTGGTGGTCTCTTATAAAAAGTATTTGAAAACTTGCCGTTATAAATAGTACAGAGAAGCAAGCCTGAAAGATGACATCAACTCAGATCCTTGGTTTAGAGTGTGGGTGCTTATACTTCGCTTTAAGTTTGTGCACAGCCGATCGATGGTACAGTCCGAGGGGTTAATCAAACAGTGCTGAAAGTGCAACGTCATGGCGTTTGCCATCTTTCTGTGCGTGCTCATCCACTGGGTCATTCGATCAAAGGCAGAGAGTGCGCCGTGACTTCATGCTTTTAGTTTGTGTGTATATGCTTATTTGTCTTATAGACTTGGACCACACTCAAAAATTGAAAAGGAGCAAAATGTAGGACTCCTCTCGGTAATAATTTAAAGGGACACTGACAGGGTGTTTATGCTCGCCGAGGTTTTTAGTTGTACATGACATATGAGAGCCCAACTACCCAAAACACAATTTGCGACTCGAAATTCGGTTTCTTTCCGCCCGAAAACCGCCGATCAAGAACTGGCCGGTTCGAGTCTCGCTCACTCTCTTTTCCGTGGTCACGGGCCGTTTTCGAAGTTATCGATGCGACTACCAAATTTAATGAAAGTCGTTGGTCACTGAAGGCACACACTCAATATTAAAAATAGAAAAAAATATGAAACCCATTTTTTGTGGCTTCTAAAAAGCTGCAAATACGTTGATTGAAAAAAAAAGTTCCACAGAGAACCGGAAGCATTCTGTGCGTGCGTCGTTTCGCGTATCGTGGGACTCGCGGGGACGGCGATGGCAGCGGACGACGGGCGCGGGACCTCTACTTCAGAACTGTCGTTCGCGGTACCGGCGAATTCTGTCTGCCTTTAAAAGAGAAATTTGGGACTGATCAAAAGAATTGGTATTCATCCCGTACGACACGCCCGACCACCAAGCCGATTTGCACGAAGACGTCGCCGAGCCGTCGCTCCCTTCTCGTGGCTGAAGACATCGCTCGCGCAAACTTCAAGCACGACGCGTCTACTTCGAGTTGAATATGCACGCGTACGATTTCTTTACTAGGTGCGAATGTCGCCAATACGTGGTGCTTCCCGACTTCGACCCGGGAGTGCTTTTGCTGGAGGAAAATCGGCAGCAAACTTTCCAACTTACAATTTACCGGCTGAAGTATTACTAAGGAAAGAGATCCCCCTGTCACGTGATCCCCCCGTAGCTCAGTGGGTACGACGTCCGCTTCACACGCGGCAGGACCGGGTTCGATCCCCGATGATGGCACTTTTTTTTTCTTTTTCAAACATTTTTCGATGTTTACCTTTCTTTCTTTTTACAATTATCACTGAAGAAACAAACAAAAATTAACAAACAAATGTTGTGGACGAAACGTCGCTGAATTAAATGGGGATGGGATTTCCTTTTTTGACACCTGCGAACTCAATGTAATCACTTTCCACAAAATGCAAAGAGCATATAAATCAGGTAGCGTCCGCTTTCCGAGGTGCTCGTAAATGTTCTACAGGAATTGCAGCCAGCCATTGGTCCCGATCCCGTTGATATTTCGGAAACTCTGTCGCACAATGCCACTTTTTTTCGGACGCAGGACGTGTGAGCCAACTCTTCACGCAACATCTTGGGTGTATTCTTTTCGGAGCCCATCATGAAAATTAACCACGGGCACTCGCTACTCATCTCCAACTCCTCAATGTACAAAACAACTCATCTTGGAGTACAGAACAGCGAGCGGAACAAACATAACTGCAAAAGAATCGCAAACAGTGCCCGCTAAAGCCGCATGTCGTCTGCTACGCCGAGGGGAAAAAAAAAGAGAGAAAAAAAGCGCACGGTCGGGTGTAGCCACGTGACTTCCGCCACTCCCGCTATCCTCTCCACTTCTCCGTTTCGGTTTCGTTTTCGCGCAGTTGCGTTTTTTGGCTTTATTAAAAAAATACGCTACTCTGTTGCAAAATATTAATTGGGTAGTCCTCCGACACCATAATGAAGCGCCTGGCAAAAAATGAAAAAAATTTTTTGGGGGGTGTCAGTGTCCCTTTAACATTAAAATGGCTTAATAAGAAGTGATATAGTTAAATTGGGATTGTGAAAGCACCTGTAAGGTTTGCATATGTCCAAACCACTGCCATCTTTTATGACTATGACACAAGGTTCAGTTATATTAATGTTTATTGAATTCCTGACACATGTAATGAATTCATTAAACATTAATAATAACTGAACCTTGTTCACTGTTATGAAAGATGGACCGAGCATCCGCCCATTTCACATAAGCACCCACCCCCAAATTTTGTAACATATGAAAAAATATGCGCAGTACAAATATATGTAAAATGGATAACCTAACAAGCGCCCTTCCCCCACTTTTTCGGGATTAACTTCAAATTTTGAGTGGGGGCCTCCTCGATACTTTACAGCAGGAGTCGATAACCGACTCCTGCAAGGCAGTTTTATGTGGCCCCTGGCACAGCACCAGGAAAGAACCCCCCCCCCCCAGAACATAGACACAAGGACCATGCGACAGTTTTTACATCAAATTGGGTTAGACAGGAACAAGAAGCACTTCCAATTGGTATTGTCCAGCATCCCCATACTTGGACAAAGAATGTCTTCACTTCCTTTTTGCCTTATTTTCCCCCCTCTCTCCCCCCCCCCCACTTCCTTTTCGCGACTTGCCGTCCGGCCCCCTTCGTGTCGGCTTCGTGGCGACTCGCACCGCTGCTGCAAAAGGTTTTCGACCCCTGGTTTATGATATTATAGCTTTTGAAACGTGTCTGCCATAAGGTCCAACCAGGCACGTAGCCAGTAGGGGAGGCCCATGGGCCCCCCCCCCCCCCCAATCTTCCATTTTGCTGGGACCTCCTCTCCCCCCTCCCCCTCATACAGCATTTTGTCATCGGCAGGCCCCCCCCCCCCCGAAACAAAATCCTGGCTACGTGCCTGGGTCCAACCTATAGTTAGGTACTATCTACTACGCAACAGAAGACAAGTTTCTTTCACTACTTACCTATTGTGTTTCGCGGCAGGCTTCTTGAAAAAGTTCAATGAGTATGCAGGGTTTTACGGCCTAGTCCTAAACCAACAATCGGCAAACGTTTTCTGCACAGATGTGTAACAACCATGTGTGGCCTCCTGAAGCTGCATCCTTACTTTTTGTCTTCTCGCATAAGTTCTAACTTCACCAAGGTGTTTCTTAGCCGAAACAGTACAATCGAGAAGGTTTGATACATGATGCCAGAGCTTGTGCAACAGTTCAGCTCTCTGAAAGTTCTCCATACATTTTCAGAAGAGGTTCTGGACGACACTGGCACCAAGTGGCTGACATGTAAGAAGTGCCACGGACAAACCTGGCCTGACCCAAACCTGAGAAAGTAAGCGGATGAAGCTTGAGAAGGAGACATTGTAAGATTTAATGCAAAGTTCTCATTGTTTTATCTTACAGATGTGTGGTCTGTCCACCAGAGTTTCAGGTTGCTGACAACAGCACCTGTTCTTGTCCACCCGAAAAGGTATGTCGAGATGATCATATGTTGTGCCATTTTGTACCAGCCGTTTTTATAGATCAGTATGTGGGCTCTGCCATTGTCAGGACATAGCTAGTGTGACCTACACTCATGGTCCCAGTGTTTTGTTAGGCTCATGTTGTGTGTCCTTAACCGCCAGGGACAGATAACTGTGAGGATTGACGAAATAATGTGGAATGCACTGGTTGCATAAACCGTAAAGTTCCGAGAGATCGCTCATCCCGTTTTTCTGGCTAAATATCTGTAACATAAAGATTCCAATACATCGCCCACCCTCCGATTCCCGTCGGATTGTCACGCAATGTCCAACGGGAATTGCGTCAACTGCGCAATTCGCTGTACTGGCACGTCTGACAAGCAAGTTCATAGCGGGTTCCCATGTTTTTGTCTGCGATCTGCGCGTGCGATATCGGCTCCCGTAACACGCGAGTTGTTCCCGCGTTTATGTTGCACCGTGAAATGCAAATCTGCTGCGTCCGCAATCGGCGGTATCCGTTCCCATGACACAGGAGTTTGTAGCGAATTCCCGCGTGTTTATCTCATCGTGAAATGCGAATTTGCGGTGTCCATGATCTGCGGTATCAGTTCCCGCGTCACATGGTTTGTAGCCAGGGCCAGAATGTTTATCATTATTTTTTTATAAAATTTTGCTGCGGCATCCCCAAAGATCGCGCACCCATGTTTTTCACCATTTATCTCTTCATTTTGGGTGGGCGTTCTTTCGGAACTTTACGGTAGTCTTGTTGTCAGTTGTTAGATATACATGTGTTTTATTTATTGTATCCTAGATTGGTCATTCATCTGTTATGGACACATAAAATGTGTTATGGGTTATGAACACGAGACGTAACACAGAACGTATGCCTCGTGTCACTGGGTGCTCAAGTTTTGAGTAGAAACATTGGTATCGTCACTTGCATTCCTTATAGTTCCTTGTCAAATACTCCTGTGTATATTGCGACAAGTTCTAGGCAACTCCTTCTGGACTGTTGCGTTTATGGTGGTATGCTCTCACAAGCATATGTTGCACCCTTGATCGATTTTAAATGAATATGGAATCGTCAACTTTTTCGTTCCAAGTGCTTGCTTGAGCACTCCAAAGTAAGGTGTGTTTAAAGGTGCTCTTTGAATTTGATTTAAAAAAAAGCTCTGACAACCCAAAACTCAAATTATATATGATAATTGTCACAAGTTGGATAGCCCTTGGTCAGTGATTTTGTAATTTCAGGCAACTACTGGGTGTATCAAGGAGCGGCCAGGCTCTTTAAATCAACCGCAAAATTCGGTTTCTTAACCGATCGCGTTCCGATTTTGTATAGCGTTGGCCACAGGTGGTGCATTTTTTCTATAAAATTCGCAAAGAGCGAGCTTACTTGAGGAAAAAGTAGAAAAGAAAAAGGCTTAACTCCTATAGAAACGCAGCGAAGCCACCAGTCTTCAAACCATAGGGTGCCCTATGGTTTGAAGACTGGTGGCTTCGCTGCGTTCCGTAGGCGTTAAGCCTTTTTCTTTTTTTACTTTTTTCCTCAAATAAGCTCACTCTTTGCGAATTTTATAAAAAATGCACCACCTGTGGCTAACGCTATACAAAATCGGAACGCGATAGGTTAAGAAACCGAAGTTTGTGGTCGATTTAAAGAGCCTGGCCTCTCTGATACACCCAGTATAAAATGCCAGCTATATGCCCACATGCATGCTAAAGTAAATTTTCCCCAAACTTCAAAATTGGCCAGGGTATTGTGCACTATGCAAACGTTCAGTGTTAGCAAGTGTCAAACCTTACGTTTGACAGTCCTCCTCTGATTTTATGTGGGCACCTTCTTGACATTTCAGCACAAAACAATAATAAGTGAGTGTCCACTCACAAGTTTTGCTTACCGGTACATATTTTTAGATGATTAAATATGCCTCTATTTTCAGTATGTCCTGACTGATGGCAGCTGTCTTCCACAAGATATGCTGGATGCAAACCTTGAGTCTGCTCAGCACATCACATATGAGGTTTGTTTATTTTGGTTCATTGTAATTTACGTATATTATTTAACCAAATTTTCATACTCAACTAGTATACTCATATACCATATGCATTTTTCTCCTTCACAGGGTGGCACCATACTTTCTATGCTATTTAAGGATATCTTGCAAGCATCCTTGTACAACTGCAAAGTAAGCAAACTATATTAAAACTTGCTTGGATTTCCTGCTCAATAATTGGTATCGCACGCTACACATAACAAAAAGATGGACATTTAGCATATCAAAAATATTTCTGTTCTTTAGACACTTGGCTAGCAAAAAACACTGCCATGGCACTACACCATTGAAGAAATTTGATAACTGTGGATAGTTAGCAAAACAAAGATGAAGCTTTTAATTCAGTCAGAATCGATGCAATTATTTTGTTTGGTGGATGTTTGCTGTAAGTTTACAACTTCCTTGTGATACCATAGAAAGCTGAATGTTTGTCTTTCTCATACGAGGCGGGGCAATTTTCAGGTGCACTCCAATGAAACTGCATGCCAGATTGTTGCCAACCTCTGCGTTCTGACCTTCTACAGTCGTGGGTCTGGTACCTCTGTCTGTGACCGGTACCTCAAGTTGTCCGAGGGAGTCGCAGGACGACCAAGACAAGGGTACGCCCGCTAAACTTAAACATTTCGCAAGAAAACGACAAAAAAGTCTACGTAGCATGTTTTGCGGTAATTTGACATCAATTGCTCAACATTGTACTAGGGTGCATCTTAATTCGAGAAGCCATACTATACTCCGTTTCACCTTTGTTGTACCGCAGACAAGGCTAGAAGCGCTGAGCTCATAGTGTTGGGAGCCGCTGAGATGTGCCCTAGAGCAAGGAGCCTCGACGCTTGTAGCCTTTCCATGCGGTACATCATAAGGTGAAACAGAGTATAGTAGATGTAGAGTACATTGAATGGTGAAATGGTGTAAATTTTAAATTTACATTGTTATTAAAGCAGATAATGAAAGGATAGCACCAGATTGCCTGTCGTTAACTCACTGTTTTTTTTTTTTGTCTATCGCTACATTACTACATATTTGCATCAGTTTTGTTTTTGGGGGATACGATTTTATGTTGCGAGAGTGAGAGGAAAAGCTTCTTTAGTACTGCAGCGTCGTCGCGGTGCTGGTACCTTTTTGGAAGCTCTGCCTCACCGTTTTCTTGTTCCACTGTCAGGCAAGGCAGTGTACCATGGCTTTTTTACCTGGAAGATGACGCAGCTGCAGTGATGTCTAGAACAGATGTCCCGAACCAGTTCACTATAAAGCGGTGGAAAGAGGTGAGGACTTGCGATGTGGCCACTGTCTTAACCCAGCTATTGGATCTACAATGAACACTGCTTCTCGTTTCCTTCTTGTGATCCCCAGACCTCTTATCTCCACTTTGTTGCTGCCAAATATAGCCTCGAAGGAAAATTTATGGGCATTCAACGCTTGGAAATTCAGGAGCTGATGGTGCGTGTTATATTTTCATATCCTCAATAAGCACTAATTTGTGCAAACTTTTTTTTTTTTTTTCAAATAATTTTAAAATTTGTTTACATTTGCAGTTATGTGGTACTTCTCTGGCAACTGCTGATGTACTTCGATTTGGGACAACTTTTTTTGACAAGGTCGGTATAAGATTTCTTTAATGAAACTGCTTCTCAATTCGCATCTCGCTGGCAATGTTTATCTGCTCATTCTATTAGGGGAAAAGAATGTGCAAGTCAAATGGATACAGCACTGCAATGTTGCTAACTCTTGTTTCATATAATCTTGCATTTCTTTCAGTGCCAAAAGTCAGTGAGAGATTTGTGGGACCCTTCACAAATTATATTTTATGAACTCTGTAAGGAAATTTCACATGTTTCTGTCGACAAATTCAGATATTTTAGGAGCAGCCTATTAATCCTGTTTGTCCTTTTTTTCCTTAATTTTTTGTTTTGTGAACAGTTCTGGAAAGCAAACAAGCTAATGAAGATAAAATATATCCAGTGCCAGCTAAGATAGAAAACATGGAGAAAAACTTGAAGAAACTCAGTGGCAAGTATTCAGTACATTTGCCAGAGGGAATCCGCGACAAAAGAGCCCCCGAAACTTTAAACTCTCGACACTTTTTTTCAGATGAGGGCGTGTCTACATGGCAGCTAGTAAGGCGATTCTTTCTGCTTGACCCCGTGTCTGGAAACGGCGCAGACACTGCAGCCCCACAAAAGTCGCCCGTCAGATTTTTACGTTATGCTAAAGACATCAATATTCAGTATGCATGTCTCCTATGTGTAACACAATATTGACAATTACTGAGATCTTCTTTGTCCCTAATGAATCCATTGCTTCATTTTCTAACAGCATCACAATGCACAAAAAAGTGAAGCCTGGCACCATCTACCCACCGCTGCTGACCGTCACCTATGGCGAAGTCGCAAGAGATGCCTACGAACAAAACCTGCAAGTTCCTGTGAGTGGACAGCATCAGAAAACATCCTCATTTCTGAGCTTGATTTTTAAATGTAGCTTTGAGGTCAATCTGCAATTACTCACTAGGAATGTCCTGCAATATGCTAAGAGATTGGCTGGAGTGTGCGTGAAACATAGTACCCATAAAAATGTAACAACCTAGAGACAGACGTAACAAAACTTGCTATCATTGTAGGAAAGACTGAATGCTGCATTTGACATTTCCTTCCTCTGATTTGTTGTATTTTTTTGTACCCAATTTTAATCTTGATCCTTATGCTCAATATACTCTATATGTATATGTATTGTTGCTTTTATTGAAGCATGTAGACAAAACCCTCTGCAATGACAAACTGTTTCCTCAGATTCATGTATTGTGTCTTCTTTGCTTAGCTCAAGTGAGTGGAGAAGAGAAAATTCAATGGTTACCTCTGTATGGCTAGACCTGTACTCGAAAGGACCTTGATATTCCGAACTTAGAAAATCTGGCAAAGATGTCCCTTCAATACAAAAGGCATACTTGCATTTGGTGCAGGCGTCTGTTATGTCTTCTTTGTAACATCTTGTTGATGTTCAAGAGAGTACTATATGCGAGGACAACATCCAATTGTAAAAAAATTTTCTTCAGGGATTGACTTTACTGAGACTTTTAGCTGCATAATTTGGCAATCTAATATTTCTGTGTGTACAAGTATAAATTTAAAGAAAAAAAAACACAAAAAAACACAAGGGTAGCAAAATAGGGTGACCACCTTCCTGCTAGCGAAATGTGGGACACGCAAGGTAGGGTACAGGTAGAAGAAATTTATTCACACCCACGAACCGAGTGTCTGTAAACACATTTAATATCCTGTGCTGTTTATGCACCTGCTAATTGTATTGCAGCAATTAAGCTCAATTTTCACTCCCAGTGATATATTTTTAATGCTAAATATGTTATTAAATGTGTCGAAGTTGAAAACATAAAAATCGACTGCAGCAGAACTGAATGCATCAAATGGAACTAAGAAACGGTAAATCTTTTTCGAGTTTTTGTTTCCTGTCAACGCTTTCTTTTATCAACATGGTCGTACACAAATTTTTAACATGGTGTTCTTTTTCTACCGTTGCGAGTGGCAGGCAATATTTTATATTGAAACTTTTCGTCGAGCAATTTTTCTTCGAATATTTTGCCACTAAGGGGAGAGGCACAATGGAGCATGCGCGTCGGTTCTCCTGCCAGAACGACGGTCGCCCCCGCTATGCTTGTATAGAAGATGGCGTACCATTGTGATTCACACGATTACCAGCGACCTTTGCGCTTCCCCATGCCCCGTTGTTCGGCAGCGCCATGAGTTGCAGAGTGAATTTTACTACAGTATGAAACGCGGGACATTGTGAAGATTTGGGAATTTATTGCAGGACGCGGGACACAAGCCCTCAATGCAGGACAGTCCCGCGAGTCGTGGGACGGGTGGTCACCCTATAGCAAAAGCTTCTGGGAAGAGCTCGAAAAAGTAATCTGCTCAGGGAAATCCATTCTGAGGTGCTCTCAGAGCTTCGATTTTTTAGCCCCTATTTATGATGATGATGATGCAAAATAAGTATGTCGACAATAAATATGTTTAGAAGATTATTCATCAACTCTCCCTATACCCAAGTTACCAAAATATCCCTTAAATTGTAAAAAAAAAAAATAATAATAATAATTGTTGAATTTTTTTATTTTTATTCAAAATGCTTCTTTTCTTTTAAAGGACCCATGAAACGAATTTTGGACTGCAATATATCAATTTATATTGGTATTTTACTAATAGCACATCGTTCAGTGGGCCAAAAGAAAAAAAGTAGAAAGTCAAAAGCCTGACTTTCGGTACGAAAATTAGAAAAAAACAGCGGACTATTTCGTACCTCCTTTCCTTCGTAAGCTCGCTGCCTTTTCTCTGTGATACATCCGCGGACCCCGCAGCGCGTCATCGGGACCCCGCAGCGCGTCACCGGGCCCATACGAACGTCACACGACACCGGAGCTCACTTAATCCTTTCACCCCTAAGCTGACATTGTGGTGGAAGCTACGCGCTTGCCGGACCAATCAGCCGCTTCCCTTTCACCATCTGACCTCATTCTCTGCGCGTGGGTATGCGCGAGAGAGCGTGATCACGTGGCAAAAGTGTGGCTTGCCCAAGGAGCACGTAGCTTCCACAGCACTGTCAGCTTTGGGGTGAACGGGGTGGGGAAAGCAACTTTTGTCTGGATTTTGAGTGACGGCTAATCTTCTAGGGGGAGAATGGCTGTGTCCGGATTAGACAAACGAGAGTCCGAGCAAGAGGGGACTCCCCTTTCCGTCTTCTTGAACTGTTTGGTAGAATGCGCGATTTATGAGTTGAGGAGGAAAGCTAAACAGGAAACAGTTGGAAAAGCGTTTCATGACTCCTTTAAGTACTTGATGTGCTTTTGAAAATCCTGCTCTTGAGTAGTGTTGCCTCTCTCAGCAAGAGGCTGTGCTGTAGTGAAACCAGTGATGTGATTGCTGCACCATTTGCGCCAAACTGAGCCAGAGGGTTTACCCTGCTACATCCTGCTACATTTAGCCCAAATCTGAGGAACCTGCACCAAGATTGCGGCAAAACATGAATTCACTTTATTAAATACTGAAAATATAATGGCTCAGGCCCCGCTGGCGTCCGGATTGTTATGGTAGGCTTGTGCAAATTTTCAGAATTTCAGCGTCAAATAATGTAATATCCTGTTTAATCTCTCTGTCAGTGTCAAATACTGACAGTACTTGGAATTTTCACAGTATCTTTTATGTTCCTAGTCTGCTCTGGCGTGCAAATTAGCTTTGTTGAGTGCACTCTTCACTGCGCTCTTGTGTACTGCAGTGAAGCGGTAACCGAAAGTGAGCATGGCAATTTTGCTTATCTTGCCTCGCCGCAGTGCACCTGTGTGATAAAGGGAAAGCATTCCCCAGAGCGGTACATTAAACACGCAAGCGTCAGGTTTATTAAAAAAATGAACTTCGTGAGTATTAATGTAACAGCTCTTAATTGAGTAAAAATTTCTTAACTATACTGTGTCTATTATTTATGATAGACTGTGGTATTCTAATTATGTCTTTTTCAAATTCGTGATTTAGCGAGGGTACTCGCAAGAAAATTTATATGAACTGCTCTATAGTAGGTATATTTTTATTATAACACAATTGTTTAGTTGTCACCTTTCTATATGTTTTATCCGTTCAAGGCACAGTCAATAGAATAGATTAAAACTAAATTGGGTGAAGCAGTAGAAGGACTGGCAACAGAAAGAATAAAACAAACTCCGGACACGGGTTTTGTTCTTTCTGTTGTCAGTCATTGTTACCAACACGCTCTTCAGTTAATGTGAGTAGAAGGAAGCTTGCAGATAACCTGAGCAACTTTGGCTGGATATTTTTAAGAATGCATACTTACCATTCACATGGCGATCTATGTTATTATGAGGTTCTACACTCAAAATGTCATTAATTTTCATAATTTATTGACAAAAGTATTTTTTTTTAAATCTAAATTAAAAATTTGTTTTATTACAACCTTTAGAACTTGAATGGAACATCAATTTGTGTGCTCAAGATTATTCTAACATTATTTCAGTAGAATATACTATTTGGTTTACATTTTATTTTGTACCTAAAATGACCATTCACAGCGGTTCATACTGTCCTTCATCGATCAGCATCTTGTTGCCATGCCTAGTGCTTCTATGTGCAACTAAACAGCTAGTTCTGTGTTTAAGGAAATCAAACCTGCCATTGCACGGAAGTGTGATGGCAAAGCATGCACGTTGTTTAGTTGGATAGGCCAAAACAGAAATCCTAACATATAATATTCGCTGTGGTATGAATAAAAATGAAGAGTGTGCTTGTGCTCCAAAAGTACCTTTTGCTGCCTCATAATTGACCTTTAGCTGCTCCAAAAGGTGCTACAAAATGACTCTGGTCAATCGCATCACTGGAAGCGACATATGCAGAATCGCGAGGTGTACTGCGGGGTGTAGCTTCTCCACAGTGCAATAGTGCACAGAGAGAAGCTCGCTCAACGAAGCTAGTAACCTGCCCGAACAGACTACGAACAATGAGAAATATTGCGAAACTTCCGAGCACTGTACCCTGTGTACTAGTATAAATTTAAAGAAAAAAAAAAAGAGCACAACATAGCAAAAGCTTGTGACAAGAACTCGAAAAAGTAATCTCCCCAGGGGACTGCCATTCTGAGGTGCTATCAGAGCTTCCATTTTTGAATCTTTATTTCTAGAGATTTTTCTAGCCAGAGCAGAAGCGTCGGAACTATTCAGAAATGGGGGGGGGGGCAAGGCAACAGTGGTCGTGGTTGGGGGGTGACGGCAATTTTGGGCCCCTCCCCGTATTGTTTCCATTAAATTTCTTAACTGTCTGGGGGGGGGGGGGCGGGCGCCGGCTCACCCCCTCCCCCTGATCCGGCGCCGCTGAACCAGAGGCTGTACCTACCGACGCATTTGCATAATTTCTTCGGTTCCTTTCATTAAGCGATACGAGAACTGGTGAGAACCTTTACACTGTTTTCTCTTCGCAGGTGTCGTTTTCAGTCACTTACTCCTCTGATCGAAACCAAACTGCACATGACATGCCGGTAAGGGTGATCTAGGTGTCTGGGACACGCTACTCTTGTTTGTCCAAAGTACCAGCTACATAAACCTCTTTTCTTTTTTTTTTTGCTCCTGTTACCTGATGTTGAGGAAGCTTAAATTTTCATCAGCAACAATTGGTCCCTTTCGTGCAAGAAATGAATAAACCAGCTGAGCCTTTTCATGCAGATTTCATCATGAAACACCTTTAGATCGGTTAATTTGTGGGGAATATCAGAATGTCAATGATGTCAATGAGCCATCATTGAAGCTCATTGGTGATGTCAGTAGTGTATCACAGTGTTGGGAAATACTTTAAGTACATTGTACTTAAAGTACTACTTCAAGTAGGTTTAGAAAACATGTACTTTACGTGAAATACATTTTCTCGGTATGTACTTGTACTTAAAGTATTTTTTTCTGGTACTTTCCGAGAAAAGTACAGCTCCCGACGTCAAAGTATGTTCCCCAAATTTGGTATTGTTTAATTGGCATCACAAACTTGTGCTTCGTTCACTCTGAAGAAATGCTGGGAGGGCGAGTAAAGAGCTCTCCAACTTATAACAAAAGAGAAAAAGAAGAAAAAAAGAAATATTGTTGTGTGAAAACGCACTACCGTCTTTCGGGGCGTCATCTGGTCATTTCTCTAAGTGAAGTAATGGCCGCTATATGACCAAGACAAACATGGAGGTAGGAAGAAGAGGAGGCGACATACCGGCTCAAGCCAGCCGAACGAGAAAATCTCAAGTGAAGCCGGAAGTAGAGGTCGCAGTCGATGGGAACGCCCCCAAGGGTGACCAAAACAACTTTTGGCGCCAAATCCGCTGTCCTTTCCACCCATAGCGTCTTTTGGTTTTGGTCATCGTTGGGGGCGTGTACCTCCAAACCGGAAGTCTCCCCAGTTTCAACTCTGGTGGCATCATGTCGCCTCCAAAAGCTTCCCTTGAAAACAAATGAGTATTTGCAGCCATTTCCATAAATAATTGATGTACCCGTAATTACCCCTGGAACAGTGCTTACAAGTAAAAAGACAAGAAAAAAAGATGAAAAGGCACCATGAAATGTTGTGTTAAAAAGTACTTAGGGTATATTTTACTTTGAAGGTACTTGTATTTTTAGTACTTTACTTCAAGTACATTGTGCCCTGCATACTTACTACTTTACTTGAAGTGCTTGACTTTTAACGATTTTATTTCTGCATAGCTATAGTTACAAATATCGGATGGCCTTCTCTGCTTGTACATCTGAGACAAGCACATTTATGGGGTGATTGAAAAGTTTCTCATGGCATGTTGTTCACTATTCTCTTCTTTTAGATTGCCATAGGTGTGCTGAGCTCACTCGCCATTTTGTGGGCGTGCATTCAGATGGGGAGCTGGGCTCGCAGGTCCGGCAAAACGTCCGTTAACATTGTGGTATGTATAAACTTTACAAGTGAGAGGCAAAAAAAAGAGAAAAGAATAATGACTACGATATACCACTCTACAGGCACTGCTCAAACTCATCATCTTCACATGTGCCAGCTTGTCCAATGTCTTCCTGATGGTTGTGCTGTGTGCATCACTCAACTGGCTAGTAATGTACAAGGCAAGTCCATATCATAAAAAGTCTATATGTCCATGCATGTCATCCTTTATGCAGTTCTTCCTTTGTTGTAATGGTTTGTGTCTGCATGTCTTTTCATCTCAAGTCATATACCTAATTGAGCAAAGAATGGTTGTTTATGGTTATCTTTATTTGTGTGTATGTTGACCTGAATGCAGGATGTATGCTTTTTCATGTTTTATACATACAAATTAGTGCCAAGCACTACGCTTTATCATCCAAGCTGCATCTACAGTATATTCTGCAAATATCTGTTGGGGTACTTTTTTTTGTTACTGTTTACTTCCATCTTGGTTTTTAGATTTTTTGTTTTCTCCTTGTTTTTTATATTATTACTTTGCCCTTGGAATCATCATTGACGTACACATTTTTGTCGATGCTAACATATTCTTCAGCAATTTGTTTTTGTTGCAGATTTTCAAAAACATTTGATTTAAGGAAACCATCTGCAAATAATCTTTCCGAATCACACATGCAAACAATAGCGCTTTGGAGAACAGATTACTTTGAAGTAACAGTGCATACGTTTGTCATCCTGTCGTTTTTGACAGATGCAAGATGTTGTCCATCTCCTACTGCCAAGTCCACATCAGGAGCAAGAAATCAAGACATTCATCATCTTTGCATTTTTCATGAAAGTAAGACAACCCCTCCATTTGTTTTACTTGTTTATGTCACAGTAAAACATCTCACTCCTATCCAGATGCGACAAAAAGTGCAGTACTGACCCTGCTACATCCTACGATAAAATACCAAGCTAGCGCCCACTCAAAATTTGGAGATAATCATGTAAAATCATGATGGGTGTTTCTTAGGTAAACAATATGTAAAGATGTGTCTTGTGTATTTTCCAAATGTTACAAAATTGAGGGGTAGGCACTTATTGTAGAAGGGGCAGCTGCTCGTTATTTTGCGGTGCTACATTCTATTAGAATGTGAGGACATTGCGCAAAAAGTTCATTTCAGTTTATCAATATTGAAACTAATAGCTTGGCGTCCCTACACTACCAGACCATTACGATAAGCATGTGCAAATTGTCAAAACTGTTATCGCGTAGAATAATGCATCGCTCTGTTATATCTTCGTATGGAACACGGTACAGTGGTCAGAAATTTCGCAATATTTCTCATTGTTCGTAGTCTGTTCGAGTGGATTACTAGCTCCGTTGAGTGATACGTAGGGATGGGCGAATATTCGGTTATTACGAAGAGCCAATCGAATTCTGTTCTATTCTGCATTCCCTTCGAATCGAATTTAAGTATTCGACAATATCGAATTATTCGACAATATCAAATTATTCGACAATATCGAATTATTCGACAATATTGAATTATTCGACAATATCGAATTATTCGACAATATTGAATTATTCGACAACATCGAATTATTTGACAATATCGAATTATTCAACAATATAGAATTATTCTACCTTTCTAAATACGTCAAACCCGACTATATCGAACCCGTTTACATCGAACCCGTTTACATAGAATTGTTCCTTATGTCGAACAATTTTTGTGCACAGTAATGTTACAGTGATAATATATAGCAAAAACTATGGTTACATCGAACAAAAATAGCAGCCGCTACCGATATTGGGGAGGAGGAGCGACCGTGACGCCTCAAGCGGTTAACTTTAGAACTACACGGATGGGGACAACAAATACAATGACTCAGCGCTCGGCCGACGTAACCGAACGCGGCGTCAGCGTTCAGCTGGAGTTCGTGTTCTTCGGTGAGGGGGAGGAGGGGCTCTTTTGTTTCCACTCCGGCCTGCATGAACAATGCAGCATGCACGGTCCCAGCTCAGCACAAAAGCCGAAGTGGGTCAAGCTCGCATTCTCCGAGGATAGATCCGGCACTTAACGTCGCTTCGTCGATTGTTAGTATTTTTTACATTAAACTGTGCCCCGCGCTCTATTGTAGAAGATGACATGGAAATGCTTATAAGGCCTCTGGGCATGTGCACAGGCCTTGTGTTGAGTAAACACCGAGTATGGGGACAACAAACGGGTAAGAGCACCCGCTATAGACGTTTCGCTACTCTCCTGCCCAATATCGAACTGCCAAGAGGCAAGCCGTTTGTGCTGTACTGACAATGCGCAGGACGTTTCCCTCAACACTAGCGGCCGCAATAGAGGAGAAAAGCCGAGAACTGTGACAGTTACGCATTCTCCTAAAGCCTTTGTTTGTGTTTCCAGCAAGGCAGGCGCCCATACTGAGTTGCGTTCAATGGCTGCCCGGAAGAAAAGGAAAAAATAGTGAAAGCCGCTTTCTACAACTCCCTGTAAGCGCCGAGAGTGAGAGCGCTGCTCTTGAGGAGGAGTAGGGAAGGGTACTGAGGGGTGAATCATTCGTGGGCGGGGGGTCACATGATCTTCGAGGGGAGAGGAGGTCACGTGACCTCGGGGGAATGGGGGGGGGTCACATGACCTCGGGGAGGGGGTGACCCCCCCCCTCCCTGAGGTCCTCCCGAAGGAACCCAAGGTCCTTCGGGAAAATTTACCCATAATGCACCGCGCGGTTACGCCGACGCCGACGCCGCTCAAGCTGGAAACGGACGCCTAAGAGCTGCGCTCTAATATCTTTTGTGGAGGGAGCGGAGAGAGAGTGCTCCGTGCTCCCTCTCCCCGCTTTGTCCGCAAAAGAGAATATTATTTTTCTTCCAAGCAACTGACGCGGCCGCCCGGAAAACAGGAAAAAGAAAAGAAAAGCCAGCTTCCCGCTTTTCTTAGGGGGAAAGCCAACTTACAGAGCAAAACGGCGCGCTGCAGGGGAAGGTGCTCCTGCTCGGACGTACTCCGTGCTCTCGGCACAGTTCGGCGCTAATGCTGCGAATATAGAAGGCAGCAGCCTCAGCATTTTGGAGTCCGTTGATAGCGTAGAAAAATATTGTTATCGCGGATGCAATGAACAAAAAGCAGCAGAAGATGCAAGACTACTTCATTGTGCAATATTTCAGCAGAAAGTGGATTTTTGAGAGTCAAATTCATAAAAACTTTTATATTGAATTACCCGCTATATCGAACTGGTAGACGTTTTTTTGCAAGTTCGGTATAAACGGGTATGGATTACTCTGGCTTGGATTTCCGGCCAGGTGGCGCAAGCTTCCGACCATTTCGTGCTCCCGAATTCAATACACTTGAAATTAACAACTACAGTACTTTGAATACCACAGAAGGACAAATATAAAACTATAGTTTAAACATATCTTGTGGTATTTGTTGCTTGTACTATTCAAACTATTCGATTCTGAATTATTCAACCAAAATCACTATTCGCTTCGAATTCGATTCGGACCCAAAATCCTCTATTCGACTGATACGTTTTCGATACGTTATTCCACCGTGCACTGGTGCACTGTAGAGAAGCTACACCCGCTCAGTACACCTCGTGATTCCGCAAATGTCGCTTCGCCGTTGCACAGCCTTTTGCTAAGAGGGAAAACACACCACCAGAGCAAGATGCTGCTCAAAAGCACTTTAAATACTTGAACAAGAAAAAAGTGTTTTGAATGTGAATCAGAACAACTCCACTGGTCGTGTTTTTTGTTTTGTTTTTTTAACAAATTTAAGATTACTTTGGTAACTTGAGTATAGGGAAAGAGCTGATGAATTATCTTCTAAACATATTTATTGTCCACATACTTTTGTGCATCATCATAAGACCTTACATAAAAGATTACACTGATGCACATACCTAAATTAGCTTTGTTATTCAATTATGCTTTGCTACGGATGCTAACAAGTTTTTGCACAAACATGAAAAGGCAAAGAAGTGCTGTCTTTAAGTTGGATGGACAAACACACATAACTCTTATTGTAGTAGATACTTGCAGTGGAATGAATGAGAATCAATGTATGTTTATCCCCCAAAAGTTCTTTTGGCTGCTCCAGAAAGTGCTCCGTAATACCTCGAAATGATCATGTCATCGAAAGTGCCGCTTTGTAACTTGAAGCAAAGTGTCCAGTAATTAGAGCAAATCAGCACTGATTGGTTGGTCTCCCATACTTGTGATAGATTTATCATTCATTGGTGCTCTAACCTAAAACTTCCCTTATTCAAAGCAGTGTATCGCAGACATCCACGTTGTGCGGGACTGCCACACTCGCCCTGGAACAACTTCTCGCATCGTGACGATCACGAGGCACATGGCAGGCACCGGTGCAGCTGCGACATTTTGCACGAAGCAACACATTTCCCTCTTATGTCCCACGTGACTGGGTAGAACAAAAATTACAGCATGATCTACATGTCCTATTGCTCGTTACGCGGCAATGTCGGGAAAGTTCCCTCATTCGGACTTTCGGCGACTTAAATTCGGGCAGTCGTTCGGGTTTGCGGCGAAATGTGGAGAGCTGGTTGTGCTGCAACGCGATCGCACCCTTCTTTCAGGCCCTGTACCTGTTGCACATTGTGTTTGTGCAAAGCAGCGTGGATGTTTTCTTCTTGGACTGGGAGCGCCCGCACGCGACGCCGTCCTGGCCACGGCCCCCTCGTCCCGGCCGCTCTTCCCGACTTCCCGGCGCCGACGACTCCTCGCACCCTCCGTCTGGAGGCGATGCCGGAAGCGCGGCCGGCGAGAGCACTACCGCGGTCAGCATCTGGCGATCTTACTTTGTGGCCAACGAGTGGAGCGAACTCCAGTGCCATAGGAGGGTGTCGCTCCCCATGCAGCTGCTGGCCCTGCTTTTGCTGCTCAAGGTGAGCCATAGCCCAACGATCGGCACATTCCCACATCCTGTCTGGGTCTTGTTTTATATTTGGATATGAAACCGTGAAGGACTGAGTGACAGCATGCTTGTTTCCCCTGCTTTTGGCCACAATGCTGAATGAAGAGCGTATGAAAGAAAAAAAAGCAATTTTCCTCAGAGAACACACTGTGGGTTCTAAATTCTCGTGTGACTTTTCTTGGGATGGCCCAGCACCACATGGAACGAATGTGTGCAAACTGCACCAACTGCAAAGTTTCTCTGGGGCCTGGAGAAAGTTTATGGGCCTTTTTTTGTATGTTTACATATCGTACATTGACAAGGTGACAACTTTACTTTTCAGTTCTGAGTATCTCTCCTAGTACTGTTATTTGATTTGCCAGCGCAGTTTCTCGATTAACTTGTTTCTTGTTTTGATTTGAGCTGACCAGTCATGGGCATGTTAGTGCTAAAAAGTAATTGTGTTACAGTTACGCATATTCAGGGGGAAAAAGTAAATCCATTACAAGTATAGTTAGAAAATTGAAAGGGTAACTTGTTAAGCGCCGTTCACACTCTTGTGACCGAGTGCGACCGAGAGAGACAAGACCGGATTTTAGGACCGGATGCGCTACAGCGGAGCTGGTCCTAAGAGATCGTAAGAGGCTTAAAAACCGGTCTGGTCTCTCTCGGTCGTACTCGGTCGCAAGAGTGTGAACGGGCCTTACAGTCAGGTACTTCAAAAATGTAATGCCATTACGCTTTCATTACTTTAAAAAAAATAATTAAGAAAATTCAAAAGGTACCTTTGTTGTAGGCCTTTAAAGTGGTGTAGATTTTTTATAAAACAATCTGTTCTTCACAGTAATGAATATTGTTTCTTAGAAACTGAGGTTTTCCCAATACTCGATATTCGCATGTTTAATCCTTTCTATTTAAATTTTTACCTCAAATAGAACCCTGAATCAGGTCATATTTAAGAGCAGTATTTGGGTAAATACTGCCGTGACCAGACATCAATAAAACATTTCTGTTCTTCGACAAAATTACAAAGGGCTTTAATTATTCACAATGATGAGCCAACTGATGCTGGGTGATGATCCAGGATCCAAGAAAAACTTGAAAATAAGTGCGGCCAGCTTAAAGGGACACTACAACGAAATTTCGGCGCTTATTTCTTGGTCTATTCGTGTTCAATGGAACATTATCACATCAGACACACCAATCTCTTGTTGAAAAAGACACGAAAAGGAATTTTAAAACGAATTAAACGATTAGCAAAGAGCACCTGGTGGATGTCGCTAACGCCTCGTTTGTAATGCCTGTCTAGGAACCTTGACAGGCAGTGATGTTAATCTGTCTCGCCTCCGGCCACGACGAGAGAAGAGCTGAAGAAGGAACTCCCCTCTCCCCAAGATGATCTCTTTTGTGTGTCCCAGAAGTCGCTATTGTCCCTCTACAAGATTACAGAAGATTAACCCGTCACTCAAAATTCGTACAAAGACAGCTTTGGGGTTACTTGCGGTGGCCCGATCGCTGGTGTGCTTCGGCTGCTTTCACCAGATGCTACGAGCCATCGGGGCCTATCCAAGGCCGTGTGAATGTCACGTGACCTTGGAGAGGGGGCACAACGACGCGCGGAAAGCATATCACGGCTTACGTCCACAGAGCGGGATTGGCTGGGATAGCTCGCAGTGTCCGCTGCGTCCGGACGTAAGGTCCCGAGACAAACTATTTCACGATTGCGGCGGATGTGACTTGCTCTCCGCTGGTTGCTCTCCGTGCGTTTGCCAGAGTGGGCCGTTTATAACGAAAAATACAGCCATCAGGCTCAAAATACAAACGTACGATTATCATTTACGGATATTGTGGATCATATTCAGCCTGTTTGTGAACACGACGGGTATATACTTCAGATTTTGTTGAAATATCCCTTTAAGGTTTAGATGTGTACACCTGTGACCAATATGCTCGGGAATATCCAAACATGGTGCGAGTTTACAATCAGTCAATCATATCTTCGGATTTCATCAGTGAGGAGAAATGAAACGGAAGCAATTAAAATTTTTCATGTGTGAGACCAAAACAAATAATGTAAGTCATACCTTGCAATCAGCTTTGTAGATGTTCTCTTAACACTGACACCCCCCAAAAGATTTGTTTTATTTTCTGCCAGGCGATTCATTATGGTGCCAGAAGACTACCCACTCAATATTTTGCTACAGCCTCACGTATATTTCTAATAAAGTAAGAAAACGCAACTGCTCGAAACCGAAACCAAAACTGGATTGGGGAGGAAGAGAGTTGGCGGAAGATCACGTGGCTGTGAAACTTTTTTCTTCAATCGACGTATTTGCAGCTTTTTGGAAGCCACAAAAAATGGGTATTATATTTCTTTTCTATTTTTAATATTGAATGTGTGCCTTCGATGACCCACGACTTTGATTATATTTGGTGGTTGTGTCTAAACCATAAAAAACGGCACGTGACCACAGAGAAGAGAGTGAGCGCGACTCGAACCGGCCAGTTCTCGATCCTCGATTTTCGGGCGGAAAGAAAACGAATTTTAAGGCCGCCATTTGGGGTCTGGGTAGTTCTGGGCGTACACCACTAAAACCAATTTTAAAGATGCGACCAGCTGCTCTTTAACGGGCATCAAGCGGGTTAGCTTTTAGTCGAGGAACCCTGGCGCAGCACCCTTGTGACGTCATGTCGCAGTGGAGCTGCATTTGATTGGTTGTACCGCGTACCGCAGCACTCTTGTGACGTCACGTCGCGGCCAAACAGCTGATGATCAGTGTTGCCATTCCTCTAGCAGATAGTTTCGCTTTTGCCGTAGACGCCCGAAACCAAACTTTGAGCCATGATATTTATAAAGCTACACACAATATAAAAAAAAAATAATTATACCTTGTAATTCAGAGACATTGCTTTAGCTGAAAACAGTCACAACCTCAAATTAAAAGATATTGACTGGAGTTGCCCTTTAAAGAGACACTGACACCCCCCCCCCCCCCCAAAAAATTTTTTTTTATTTTTTGCCAGGCGCTTTATTATGGTGTTGGAGGACTACACAATTAATATTTTGCAACAGAGTAGCGTATTTTTTTAATAAAGCCAAAAGACGCAACTGCTCGAAACCGAAACCGAAACCCGCGCACGGAGGTCGGAGGGGTGGAGAGGAGAGAGTGGCGGAAGTCACGTGGCTACACCCAACCGTGCGTTTTTTTTTCTTGTTTTTTTTTCCCCCTCTGCGTAGCAGACGACATGGAGCGTAGCGGGAACTGTTTGCCGCGCGATTCTTTTACAGTTATGTTTGTTCCGCTCGCTGTTCTGTACTCCAAGATGAGTTGTTTTGTACATTGAGGAGTTGGAGATGAGTAGTGAGTGCCCGTGGTTAATTTTCATGATCGGCTCCGATAAGAATACACCCAAGATGTTGCGTGAAGAACTGGCTCACATGTCCTGCGTCCGAAAAAAAGTGGCATTGTGCGACAGAGTTTCCAAAAGATTGACGGGATCTTACGGGCACTTCGGAAAGCGGACGCTACCTGATTTATATGCTCCTTGCATTTTGTGGAAAGTGATTACATTGAGTTCGCAGGTGTCGAAAAGGAAATCCCATCCCATTAATTCAGCGACGTTTCGTCCACAACATTTGTTTGTTATTTTTGTTTGTTTCTAAAAGAAATGTAAACATCAAAAAACGTTTAAAAAAGAAAAAAAAAAAAGAAAACGCCACCATTGGGGATTGTACCCGGTCCTGCCGCGTGTGAAGCGGACGTCGTTCCCACTGAGCTACTGGGGGATCTCGTTACTGGGGGATCTCTTTCCTTAGTAATAATTCAGCCGCTAAATTGTAAGTTGGAAAGTTTGCTGCCGATTTTCCTCCAGCCAAAGCACTCCCGGGTCGAAGTCGGGAAGCACCACACATTGGCGACATTCGCACCTAGTAAAGAAATCGTATGCGTGCATATTCAACTCGAAGTAGGCACGTCGTGCTTGAAGTTTGCGCGAGCGATGTCTTCAGCCACGAGATGGGAGCGACGGCTCGGCGACGTCTTCGTGCAAATCGGCTTGGTGGTGGGGCGTACCGTACGGGATGAATACCAATTCTCTTGATCAGTCCCAAATTTCTCTTTTAAAGGCAGACAGAATTCACCGGTACCGCGAACGACAGTTCTGAAGTAGAGGTTCTACGCCCGTCGTCCGCTGCCATCGCCATCCCTGCGAGTCCCACGACGCGAAACGACGCACGTACAGAATGCTTCCGGTTCTCTGTGGAACTTTTTTTCAATCAACGTATTTGCAGCTTTTAGAAGCCACAAAAAATGGGTTTCATATTTTTTTCTATTTTTAATATTGAGTGTGTGCCTTCAATGACCAACGACTTTCATTAAATTTGGTGGTCGCATCAATACCTTAGAAAACGGCCCTACCCATGGAAAAGAGAGTGAGCGAGACTCGAACCGGCGAGTTCTTGATCGGCGGTTTTCGGGCGGAAAGAAACCGAATTTCGAGTCGCAAATTGTGTTCTGGGTAGTTGGGCTCTCATATGTCATGTACAACTTAAAAGATCGGCGAGCATAAACACCCTGTCAGTGTCCCTTTAAGCCAACCCCGATCCACTTGCTGGTCAAATCCTTTTCTACTTCATGTGCACAATCTTTTGTGAAACACGGCGCTCCTCTTGAAAACTTGTAGATCAGTTTTGCGTCGATACTGCTCCCTCAAATCCACTGGACACCATATGGCAGCGGCATAAAGGGTGCACTTATTGAGGTACAAACGGTCACTGCATCAAGAATTTCAATCAGCTGTTCTGATCTAGCTTGGCAATATTTTCTCCATCAGTTTCTAACCAGATCGGACACATTTGCACTTCATCCCACCAACGCAACTAGAGACCACCAGTAGAAGTTGTGATGCAAACATCTATAAATCAAATGATGCAAGGTGTCCTTGGTCCCGGCTAATGGCGGTCTTTCAATTTCAAGAAAACACAAAAAAACCAGAACTACAGAGAAGATGTTTCGAGCTAGTGAATGCTCTTTCTCAAGTCACGGGACTCGGGAAGCAGAGAAATAGGCAACAAGTGGGTGACATATGGGAGAAGAGGCGAGGACGGTAATAAGTTTGTAAGGAAAGGGAAGGTGGGTAGGGTGGGGGAATGGGGTCAGAAGTCGAGAACCACAGAGGCTCATCTGGGAGTTGGTTGATTCAAATTAGAGGGAAACGTACGCTTAGCGGCAACAAAAAAATGAGGTTTGGAAAATCAGTTGTACCAGCGGGCATGCTTTGGCAACAATCACAAAAAACTGTCCTCTGTGGAAAGCATCCACTTCCTCGGTCAAACGAAGAAAGGAGAGACACTTTTAAGATGCCGTGGTTTGTTCCATCTACGCGCGCTGTATGTGATATACCATGCACAAGTAGGATCACGATCGTTCCCATCCCCATAGTTGGCGGGACTAGCTTGACCAAGCTTAACAAACTCAAAACATTATAAAAAAATATATAGTATATATTTTCTTTTTTTCCCCTTTTTGCTTTAGGCGGTTTTTGCTGCAGTTGCTTACGGTGCTCGCTCTCAGAAGTTGCGAGACGATTGGTCGTGTTTGAAATAGCTTTGTTTCAAAATCTGAAAAGTAACTGTAATGACGTTGCTTTTTATAGTTACTTTCAATAAATAATAACCTTGTTACAGTTATAAGTCATTTCCACTGAACAGTAATGTGTTGCAATTACAAGTTACCGAAAAAAGTACCTAACTACGTAGTTACTGCCCAAGACTGGAGCTGGTGTTTACCGTTAAAAAGTTTGAGTGCACCTGGAGACAATGCTGTTTAGAACATACTCTCAAATTATGTTTTATATATCTTTAAATTCACTGATATTTATGTGGCCTAATAGTTTGAATTTGTTGTAATGGGTACTGAGCATACTGCCCCAAACATTGTTCTCCCCATGCCTATTTATCAAATATGGAGGCATTCAGTTAACTTAGTGTTTCAGACTCTGTTGCATTTTCTACCTAAATATAGACCTAATGAAAGCAAGGACTAGGTTAGGAACAGTGACTGTGCACATCTTGTATAGGAGGTGCACAAATTGATACAGATTTGTTTAGACATATCAACAAGCACTTTCAACATTGTGCAGTTGCTGCAGCGCAGCTGCTACAGCTGCCCTTTTTTGAAAGGGCTAGTTTTAAGCTATATTCAACAGGCAGTGACTGCTGTGCCGAGATACAGGGAACTTTCTAGTTCCTGAAATTGAATTTTTTTGTTTTTCAGCTCTCACAATTGGCTTTTGTGTTTTCAGATTTCTGTTTGTCTGCATGTATGCATACATTGTGACTAACAATTCACAATCTCTGTTTTGCAGGGGCTTGGATTGGAATACTTGACTCTCGCCACTCCCGAGAGTTACTATGTCCACAACCTCAAGAATGCAAACATTCCTTTCAGTGCCACTTGTCGGTTTGCCTTAGCAGCTTCCCTCTACCTCTCAATTGCAGTACTGCAAGTAAGCCAGCTATAAATTATTTTGTCACTTCTTTTCTTTTCTCCTCCACATTCCGTTTCACTTGGTCTCTAGAGCCCTGCTTATCTGCTAAAAGCTACAATGAAACCTCAGGAGACCAGTAAAGATTAACAAAAGTTTGTGGTGGTGCATCATATTCGGATGGCTATCTCATGGGTGCACACTGGATGCCATCTTCATGGTTCCCACATTGGATGGGGATGTAAAACTTTTTAAGAGCAGGTGGTTGCTGAATTGCTGAGGCAAAGATTGCTTGGCGCTGTCTCTTCTGCTGTTAAGAAGTCCATGTTTGTTTGTCTGCTTAAAGGCTGATGCCTTTTAACGTGAAGCATTCTTTGACTAGGTGTTTAGTATTTCATGCAGCCCAAAAGTGAAGTTGGAATAAAAGCGTGGCCGCGAGGCTTGACACTGATTGGTTGATGGGTGGGAGAGGAGGAGTAAGGTACTCGACACTGATTGGTTATTGGGGAGGTCATGTGACCAGGGGTGGAGTGAGGAGGGAGAGGAAGGCGAGGAGGCAAGGTGGGAGAGAAGGAATCTGTTAAGAGGTTCTGGAAGATAACCATGTTTATAATTTCAAGTGTACACTGCCATGCATTAAATTAGCTGATGAAGAGCACTGGGAACGTAAGCGTCTGGCTAAACAGGCTAGACGTGCTGCTAAACGATGATATTTGTGATGCTAGAACATTTCACGTGTGCAACACAATGGACCTTTTCCGAATACCGACTGCACCAGGCGGTGGCTGCACTAACTAAAAATCGAGGAAGTGACCTACCTGCGCTACCAATCGATAATGGGAGCTATGCTACCAGTTTCTTCGCTCTCTGAGCTGCGTCGCGTGCCCACCGTGACTTTAATCGGGGCCTTCAGCTAAAGAACCGCGGCCTAGGCGTCGCCCGGAGGTGTGGCTTCCGGGATCACGCGGTGTCGCACGTGGACATGCCGTGTTGGTGCGCGTGGTCGACCGTGGCTGAGGTTATAAAAAGGGACGCTCTGGAAGGAGAGGGAGGAACCCCGGGCAGACCCCGTGACACGACGAACTGGGGCAGGTCTGGCTGACGGGCGGCCGGCTCACGCCGGCATTGCCGGACGCTCTCTGAGGCTCCGGCTCCCGACGTCGAAGGCAGACGGATGGACCGGGTCGGACGGAGAGGGGCATCCGTGGCGACCACCCAAACGTTGTGTTTTAGAGCGCAGCTCTTAGGCGCCCGTTTCTGGCTTGAGCGGCGTCGCCGTCGCCGTCGCGCGTGAACCTCAAGGTCATTCCAAGGTCACGTGACCCTCAAGGTCATCCCAAGGTCACGTGACCCCCAAGGTCACGTGACTCCCAGGTCACGTGGACCCCCAGGTCACGTGGCCCCCAGGTCACGTGTCCCCAAGGTCATCCCAAGGTCACGTGACCCCCAAGGTCACGTGACTCGCAGGTCACGTGGTCCCCCAGGTCACGTGACCCCCTGGTCACGTGACCCGCCGAGGTCACGTGATGACGATGACGATGCGGATGCCGATGACGTCATCAGTGGCGTCACTGATGACGTCATCGGCATCCGCATCGTCATCATCACTGATGGCGTCATCAGTGACGTCACTGGTGACGTCATCGGCATCCGCATCGTCATCGTCATCATCATTGATGACGTCATCAGTGACGTCACGTGACCCCCCCCCCCCCGAGGTCACTTGGCCACCCCCGTACCCTCCCCTCCTCCTCCTCAAGAGCTGCGCTCTAATTCGGCGTTACAGGGAGTTGTAAACGGCTTTCACTTTAATATTTCTTTCTTTCCGTCCACTTTCTTTTTTTTTTTTTGTGTAACACAATTATAAATATGTTGCAATTACGTGTTCTACTCGCTGATCCACAGCCTCCTTCCGAATTTCCTCGATTTTTCGTACCGACTTCCGCCGCTTGGCATCGGGCGCTCGCGACGTGCGCAGAACGCTTCTCGGAAAAGGTCCATTGCCTAGCAAGGCACAAGCAGATCTTCCGTTCTTAAACAAGCCGGAAAAATCGGCGCCTACACATAGAAGGTTCAGACTTTCACCAAAAGTGCACAGAGCAGGTCAGTTTTACCATGTGAAAGTTCAAGGCGTAGTTCTCTTCCTCTAAAAATGAAAGCAACAAACTTGCGAAGTTCATGTTGGACGCGTTCGCAGACAGAGTATAGTGATGCCATGCAGAGCGCAAGTTTGTCTGCTTCTTTTGCAGTGGTTGTGGGGATGTCAGAATGCAGAGCCCTGATTGAAGAATAGTGGGTAGACCTCAAAGCAAGCTGCCTCGAGGTCTAACCCACTATCTTTCAATCGGAGCCAATTAGAGCTCGGTGTTCTGAAGTCACCACAACCCCTGCAAAAGAAGCAGACGAACTTGCGCTCCGCATAAATCTGTGGCACCATCTCCCAATAGGCACAGCGAGTAGACGCTGCACTCTGTTGTCTGCTCGCTGCACCTATTGAGAGATGGCGCCACAAGTGGATTTTCCACAAGCGGAAGATCCGCCTGTGCCACCCTGTACATTAAGTAATAAGGTGAGTTGGGAGACTGCAAAATTCTGCAGATTAAAATCCCAGCGTGAGAGGCTACTCTGGACCACTGCATGCACTGCACATTGCGCAGAGGGTGCCATTAATCTCTTTGCTGAATTTTCAGTGACCCATACTATCCCTCAGTTGAGCGTCTGTGTTTTCATATAAATTTATGAAGATAAAAGGCACAAGATGTGTGGTCTTCTAGGAGGTTTTGTTCGTGCAAGGGCACATGCACAAGGTGCATAAAATTTAAGAAGAAAAATACAGATTGTGGATTGGGCGCAGATACATCGTGTTGTATCCACATCCCATAACAAAATAACTGTATGCACTGGGTTCTTAGTTATATGCAACTCGCGGTGCATTTAGCTGTGGCACTAGCGACAGCATTGTCAGCCTATACTCAGTGTACTTCTTTCTTGTATGTACTTCTAGTTCTTTTAGGAATTTATTTTTTTGATTGTTAAATTTTGAGTTATCTCTGGTTTTTCCGAATTGTTTTTTTTGCTAAGTGCCATACGTCATCATGTGATGTGGCCACAGTAATCATGTGACCTGCTAAATCCACCAAATTTAGAAAATTTAAATGGCTTGGTAGATCTCATACTTTAGTGGCCTTGCAAGTGTCACTGTCACAGCAAGCTCCCTATTGGTGTCACCTCATTGGTTGGTGTAAGCGATCATGTGACAAAAGCAACAACCATTGGTGTTCTTGTCGGAAGTCACGGTATGAGTCTCGGTACATAAGCGATAGCACTGAAATTTTATTGACCTGAAAAATATTCTACATGTGACGATTTTGTCAGGTGCAACTAAAGTGCTGCCGTAATTTTTAGATGCGGAGCATCTCTTGCTCGGGTCTATGTCCCGCGGCGTTGGCGTCGGCGTCGTAGTCCGCACTCGTCAATGCGCACGCGCAACTCTCCTCCTTCCCTCTCTCCAACAGCTGCGCGTTACTCTCTCCCCGCTCTCTCTCTACCAGCTGTGCACTGCGCGCGTGCGTTCGCTCTTCTCACACCGCGCACGCACTGCAACTCTCCTCCTCTAGTCTCCTCTCCTTCAAGTGTGAAAAATAAACGGCGAGTGGCGACCGTTCCAAATTTCTGTGGCGCCATCTCTCGACGTCAGCACGCAACTGACTCCTTCTCCGGAACCAACACGATGCCCGCATCACCCCATGGTTCCCCTCAAGAAGATGGTGTAATTTTTTTAATTTTTTTTTATTCAATTACTGTTTAGGGCAGTCAGAGGTTGAATCAGGGTATTATGCAGCTTAGATATTATTTTCATTGTGTTGTGCATTTCATTTGCCTGGCTAAGCAATGCACTGGAGACACTTTTATTAATTGATTCTTATTTTTTCTGGAAGAAATATCTGTCTCTTGCGTGCAGTCTGCATGAAACTATTAGGTATGTGGCATCACATTGGAGCAAATTGGTATTGATTTTGAAACAGATTTTCCTCATTCGTTTCAGGTCTTTTTTCACAAGTTCATTTATGAGCGCTTCTACGAAGACAAACTGCAGCACTTCGTTGACTTGTGCTCTGTCAGCAATGTAAGTTGAGAGGGAAAAATCTTGGTCCGCCACATTGCTTATATACTTTGTCCTTCCCCCACAGATCAGTGTGTTCATATTTGTACAGCCAAAGTTTGGATATTATATCCATGGCAGGTCGGCTCAAGGCCAAGCAGATGTCTCCATGAGAGAAATGCACGAACTGCTGCGTAGGGAAGAGGTACACCTCCGTTTGTTGCTTCATTGGTTTGGTTTTTCTTATGGTGTGCAAATAATGGTAGCTGGATTTGAATAGACCGATTTCACCAAGTGTTCGGCACACGTTTAGTTCAAGGGAGGCAGGAGGCTGTTCATCGAGACGCCTCATGCTGTGTCATGCTCTGAATGCGCAGTGCTTCGGCGAGGTTGTCCCACGTGCGAAAAAGACTAAAGTTTCCTCGATGCATTGAGGCAGCGGTGCGTAATCGAAACTGGCTGGTGATACTGGTCTATTACACTCCGACATTTCTGGCTTTCGGAGTTCAAAGGTGATGTGGTCTACTTTTCTCACTGTTGAGGCTACAAGTTGTGCAGGGCTGTGCAATTCACACCCCTATTCACATATACCCATAGTCATTCCAACTTGCCTTTCTAGTGCAAGCTTCATCCCATTTATTACTACATTGCAAAAAATGGACTCTGAGAAACCATTTTATATTTCAAACAATATTTGGTCTTTTGCACTGAGGGGAGAGAACTCTGGAAGCATTAATGCACATTCTTCTTTAAAAGGTAACTGCAAAGAAAAAAGTTTTTTTTTAAACAGCCTAATTGGGACAAGCATGTCAAAAAACAATTTTCCGCCAGAAAAAAAATTTACAGCAATATTGACTGCGTAGACTGATTTTAGTTTGCGGCTATCTTGCGTCGTTAAATTAAATCGCGCGCCATGAAGTTGGGATTTCGTGACGTCAATCCCAATCGGCTGGTATACTTCTCATTAGCTAACAGTTTGATTACATGCAGCTCAAAAGGAAATATGCCGCTCAAAAAGGAAATTGCAACATATAACAAATGTTTAACAACCAAGATCTAAGCTGTCAATCAAACTCTTAGCCAATGAGAAGTATACCAGCCGATTGGGATTGGAGTCACGAAATCCCAACTTGCGTGGCGCGCGATTTAAAATGGACAAAATAGCCGCAAACTAAAATCAGTCTCACGCAATAAATATATGCTGTAAACCATTTTCTTTTTCTGGCGGAAAAATTGTTTTTTGACATGCTTGTCCCAATGGGCTGTTTAAAAAAAAATTTTTTTCTTTGCAGTTATTTTTTAAGGTGTTACATTTTAGACCATGGCTAGCACTGGTTTGGGTTTTTTGTGGGTTTGCATTATCTAGTTCTGACACTCTCGTATAGTCCTATGTACTGCACTAGACTTCGTTGGCTGTAACATTTGGATGATGACCGCTTTGTACTGCCAGTGCCACATAGCAAGTCCTCCTTGAAACACAATGGATGCTCGATGCGGAAGAAAGCTCTTTTTCAGATTGGCATCACAATTACGGCTTCTTGTGCTGCGCGTTCCGGAAGCAACTGCTATGTGGTGCTGGAAGTATGAAGCAAGCATCAATCTCATTTTTCAGCCGGTCAAATCCAGTACAGTAGCAATAGTAAATGCTCTCCTACAGAAAAAGTCTTGGTACAACTACATGTTCAAAAAAAAAAAGAAGCTCACAAAAGTGTCATTTTTGGTGAATCGATTAATACCTATTTTAATCATATATTTAAACCTTTGTAGATGCAAAGCCATAATTGAATGCTCTGGACTTCCTTACTTATATGGCCACCTGTGGTTGGTAGAAGTCTTTTTAGTCTTGTGAACACGGTTGGAAGCTTGGTTCAGGGATGGCCGGCACAAAATGTTCAAGCTATCAATAAACTTGGCCCAGTCAAAACAGGAAAGCAAACCTCTCCACTTTCTGCACCATGCTTTGCTCTTGCACAATGGGGCTACGTGTGAGCAGACTCGCAAATCAACCTTGTTTTCAAATTGGCTGGCGGCATTAGCAGGGAAGCTACATAGTAAATAGAGCATGTTTTATAGGTTTGATTATGTCTCGTCGACCTTATTCTTTCCCACATAGCCAACAAAAGCCTCATTCCAGAAGTGTCATGGCCTGTCGTTTGCAAATAACATGTTGCCCTCAGTTTTCCGTGGGAATAATTCAGCAAGAGCGCCTGAGAAAGGCATGGGTTCGCACTCCCAGTTTGTAGTGGAAAAAGGAGTCCTGCTGGAATTCCGAAACCTTTCTATACCCTTTTTAGCTTAGTTCCTGAACAGCCTATGTGATGGATGCTGAAACAAAACGAACCAGTAGAAAACTACATGGACAAATTTTGTACCTTTGTCGGTGTATTGCCATTACACATAAATGAAGCCCATTTTCTTTTTATTAAATTTTTCAGGAAGACCTGTGTGGCCATAGAGGCCTCTTGCCAGATACCGAGCAGCAAACTTTCCAGATGGCATTGCCAGCCAGCGTTTATGAGCAATACTGTCGCATGCGGAGACCACTTACTATGGTAAGGAATAAGCAATTAAGCTTACTTGCTTGCATGCACGGGAAGTCGGAACATTCCTTTAAATTTACCAGTCAGGACTTGCATTTTCTGAACTAGGAAATCTCTCACTTAAAGGGACACTGACAGGGTATTTATGCTCGCACAGGTTTTTATTTGTGCATGACACATGAGACCCCAGCTACCCAGAACACAAATTGCAGCTCGAAATTCGTTTTTTTTTCCCACCCGAAAACCGCCGATCGAGAACTGGACGGTTTGAGTCACGCTCACACTCTTCTCCGTGGTCACGTGCCATTTTTTTATTGTTTAGACACAACCACCAAATATAATCAAAGTCGTGGGTCATCGAAGGCACACATTCAATATTAAAAATAGACCGATTTTTGTGGCTTCTAAAGAGGTGCAAATACATTGATTGAAAGAAAAAACAGTTGCACAGCCACGTGGCTTCCAGCAACGTTCTCTCTTATATTTCCTCTTCCTCCCCAGTCCAGTTTCGGTTTCGAGCAGTTGCGTTTTTTACTTTAATAAAAATATATGTGACACTGTAGCAAAATATTGATGGGGTTGTCTTCTGACAATCACCTGGCAAAAAATTAAAATTATATTGAGGGGGGGGAGGGGGTGTCAGTGTCCCTTTAAAACTATTTGAATATAGTTGTACATGAAATGTGTGGAACTATGCAGATTACTGCCAGTAGTGCTGTATTTAACATTTATATAATTTTTTTAACCCTTTAACCACCAAGTTATTTTCGAAAAAAATGTACAAACTTTCCCAAATTTTTTTTATTTCTACATATTTTTTCTTAGGTCGTTTTGATTTTGCAAATACATTACCTGATTGATTTCTGATTGGTATTAACACAAAACTTTAAAAAAGTTGATTATTATGGAAGCTTTCCCTCAGTGCATGTACGAGTAATAGAATAACACGTGCTGAAATGCGCAGTATTTATTTGAACATACGCATCGTAACAAAAGATCAAGTGCCTAGACGTTTCTCCGTACTAGCGCTAACAAAGCTTCCGTAAGTAACGATTTCTTGCAAAATTATTAGCGCAAGGAACACCATCATCTCTTCGCGGTCCACCGGTTTCCATGAAGAACTTCGCGCTGCGAAATGCGGGACCGCATAGCAGTTTGTTTCTGTCACAAAAAGATCGACAAAGTCCCAATAAAAAAAACAAAAAAAAACCTGAATTAGGCCGAGAATGTTTTTTTTGTCAGTGGGTTGCCGCAGAATCCCAGGCACTGCACAAAACGGAAACCTCGGAGGCGCGGCTGGCGGGTTTTTAGTGTTTACGCGTTGCCACACTTGAACACTACCCAGCGCGTCGTCTTCTTCGTCACTGTGGTCGTCATCTAAGTCCGTTTTGTCTTCAAAATCTATGTCCGACTCACTTTCAGAGACAAATTCGATGTCTTTATCCTTGCTACTGTTCGAAGTGCCCCAAGAGAGAGCCCTTTTCCGAGGGCCGTCACCGGCATCAATCAAGAGTCAAGCGTGCTACCGTTTTTGATCACTGTTGCAAGGCTAGATACGCGCCAAAGGCCAAAACACGCTATATTTGCACGACCTCTCCTGCCCTCCAGTGTTGAAAATTGAAACGAAAGCCGATGGACGAACCTGTCCCGTTTTTCCCCTGCCCCTGGGTTACAATGCCAAAAAAAACAAAAAAAAAAAAAACGGCAACAACGAAAAACACACAGCTAATGAAACAAACTTATCTGTCTCCAGACAAGCTTTCTTCGTATGGATGTGCCAATTGGAATTTCAATACTGAGCGATGTGGAGGAAACCTTTTCCATTCAACACGCTAATTTGTATGTGGCAAAACGTATAGACAATATTGTTGTTTCTGCCAGTCATTTCAAAAATTTATATACTCTGGCCTAATTACAAGGTAGCTTTCGATTTCTGCACATCATGCAGAGGTCTTGAAAAGTTTGACTGAATCTCTGGCAGTGTCGTCAGCGTACATGACAAATAATCTCCATAAAGGGAGGCAGGAGAAAGGCGAATGAACATCTAGGGAAAAGATGTGCCCAGGAGGAAGGTTCTAAGTGAAGTGGCAGGGATAGCGATACCTGTTTCACTATTATCATAGGAAAGTTACTTCCTTTTTTTCTGATAAGAGGTCAAAAGACATTCTTTTTTACTTTTACAAAGAACAGTCGTAACAAATAAAAATTGCTTAAGTTGTCCTGGGATTGAAGGAAAAATATTTGGGGGAGTGGTCAGGTTTTCACCAATGACAGTCCCGAAATTCCGAGCTTTTCGGATAAATTCAAATCTGCAATATTCTTACCGGTAAGTGTTTTTCGTGTTTCATCTGACTTATTCAAAAACGCTATAAAGTTATAAATAAAAAATAAAAATAAAAAAAAATGAAAGCATCTTTGTACGCCAAATTGGAGCACAGCTCTTGAGAACAAAATAAAGCCGTCCCTGTAACGCCGAATTGGAGCACAGCTCTTGAGGAGGAGGAGGGAAGGGTACTGAGGGGGAGGTATACCCCCTCCTTTCTCCTCCTCCCTCACGCGGGGTCACGTGACCTGGGGGGTCACACTTGACCTGGGGGTCTACATGACCTGGGAAGTCACATGATCTCTGGGGGGGGTCACATGACCTGGGGATCACATGACCTGTGGGGGGGGGGTCACATGCCGCACTGGTTACGCCGACGCCGCTCAAGCCGGAGACGGGCGCCTGAGAGCTGCGCTCTAAAACAGCAACCTTGAATGAATTAATTTGTTAAATGAGTTTTTTTTGTTTTTATTTCTTTATAGTACACTCAAGCACCAGATAGAATCCAGACAGGTAGGAGCATGCACTTTTCTTATCTGAATAGTACTAGTATACGTTGAGAGCATCTTGCATAATTTTCACATTTACCGTAAAATCCTGAGCAAGCACCCACTCAAGATATGGAGATAATTATGTAAAACTGGGGATGGGCACTCCTTAGGTCAATAATATGTAAAGTTATGCCCGTTTTGTAATTTCTGAATGTTGCAAAATTGAGGGGTGAGCACTTGTTGTGCAATGGGTGGATGCTCAGTATTTTACGGTACTATATTTTAATGAATTGCAAAATAGAAACAGCCACACACACTGATTAATAGTGTTTGTTACTCTTAAGCTGATCCTTTCCTCAGAGAAGTGCGACTTGAAATCGATTCATTAAGGTTTTAAATTCTCTCCCTTATTTGAATAATGAGAGAAAAATTTATTTATTAGAAAGACAAAGAGTTTAACCAAGATGTAGGCTGACAGAATCAGTCTGAATGTTCAGAGTTGTAACTCTCAAAAGGATGATTGGATCATTAAATATTTAGATGATAGAGATACAGTTTATGCTTTCGTTTTGGGTGAACGGCTAAAAAGCCGAAATTTTATTCCTCTGTCTTAAAGGGATACTGAACCGAACTTTCGAGCTTGCAAAACAAGGCTGGACGGATGGGAACAAGGCTGCAAAACCCTAAAACATCACTCATACGGCGATATCTCTAACGGACTGCCATATTTTTGGAAAAGAAGTGCGCGATTGAACACTGGCTGACGAGGCCGACGAGACAACAAGTCACGTCACGATTCTCATTCCTTTTCCTCCTCGCTACGTCCCGTCGAGCTGGTGAACCGAAGTGAGGAGGAGAGAAGCGAGGCCGCTTCCCCTCATTCTCAAATTTTCCAGGAGGACAATGATGTCATAGCCCTCGCTCGATCGCGCCCTTCTTTCCCGAAAGTATGGCCGTCCGTTTGAGATGTCGATGTATGAGTTGTGGTTTGGAGTCTGTAGCGCCTGGTTCAGCGCTTCTGCAGCCTTATCTTTCAAAATCCGAATTTCGGTTCAGTATCCCTGCAGAATATTTGAGGTAGCACTTTGTATTATGATTGTATTAAATGAGGTGAATCTTGCATGACTATTACTGGCTTTCTGGTTTTATGGCCTTGGATTTAGATTTTTTTTATTCATGTAAGATTCTATTTTTAAAAAAGTGTGCTGTTTCAGAAAGATCAAAGTGCATTTGAGAGCACTGTGACAGGACCAATTTTAAACATTGTCTTTTTTTTGTCAGCGGATGGACATCTTTCCAGGGCCAATATTGATACTGTTGTCAACACATATAACATTGTCACCAAGTTTTTATCTGCCTTTCTCGATCACGTAAGCAGGAAATTTGCTCATCTCGACGCCATTCTGATTTACCTTTGTGCTGACTCAGTCCGGTTTATTCCTATTGCCATTTCTTTCCTAAATATTTTTAGTAAGGTAACACCAGATACTTTTTGGAGTATCTCTGCCCAGCCCTGCAATCAACCAATCATGTGTTTTATAGTGTCCCCAAACACCTGGTAGGCCTTAGGAGGGGCGCATATATACATGAGGCAATTCAAAGATATGACTAGTGAGGAAACATAGTAGTACACTTTTCTTGAACTTTTCAAAATGAGTGAAGAAGTCCACGTCAGAGTTATTAAGCGTGTCATGCATGAGCTGCATGTGTGTCTATGGAGGGACTATATTCTAAGTCAAAAGGGTAAAAAAAGAAAACCGTGGATCTATTTCGTCATTGGGGAACATGGAATGAGGTTCTACTACCTAAGTAGCAGGGGAGAGTCACTAACTGCGCTGAGCACTTATAGAGAAACACCATATCGCAAACAAGCCGTCTATCGGAAAGAGGCAAAGACTAAAGGTGTCCAAAGGACGCACATAATCGTAAAAGAAACAAAAAACTCTCTGTCTAATGTGGCGATCATAACAACTCTTGCAAAGCATCGTCCGCATGTCAGTCAACTTTTTAACTGAAGGGTGTGAGTCCTACAGCTATTAAGGATATGAATGTCATGAACAGTGTACCAACCGGCTAGGATATGTGCAACAACTCGCCAGCCCACAAGAGTAACCATATGCACGATATGTCTGGTATGTCCTTTCTCCATTACCTTGGCTTTTACAAATCCCTGTTGTCAGAAGTTGGCTACCCTGCACTAGTGCTCGTGCCATCCAAGCACAAACGGTGCAATGTGTTCGGAATCTTTGGTTTTAAAGAACCAGGGCAGACAGCACGGGCATTGCCATTTTTCATTTTTTCGATGGGAAAGGGGACACGAGACATTCTGTGCATGCGCACACTACTGTGGTAATACTTTCACCAGCAGCCACAGGGCATTGTGTGTTGATGGAAGTATGGTTGGCAATCGCCAGTGGCATAGCCAGGGGTGCCCAAATGTTGCCGACCCTAGTAATATACATGCATTTTGACTCCCCCCTTGAGAAAAGAAATTCTGGCTACGCCACTGGCACTCACATTATATAGCAGTGGTTTCAAACTCGCTTGAGTGTGGGGGCCAGATAGCCCACACTGGAAAGGTCGAGGGCCAACGTAAGAGTTCAAAAGGTAAGGTCAAGAGACCTTATGCTCTATGCTTTTCGTAACCTCACAGTTTCGCGAGTGACATCTTTAGATTTTATTTGTTTATATCAATACTTTTGTCCCTCACCTGATGTGAAAACAAGAATTAAAATGATACCGCCCTGCCAACGTGCTGGCATTTTTATTGGAACAAGAGAGCAAGTACACTATTGTTCCCATTGCTCAACTCACTCAGGAATTAACCAAACTCAGGGTGTCCCTAAGAAACAATCGGGTAAATTGACAGTTCTTGCTTTTCTGACTATTTTTACTACAACACTCTGAACAAATATATTTGTCTTTTAATGGTGATATATATATATTTTTTAAGGGAATAATCCCAAGTTTGTGGCTTTATCTTTGGCATTTGCTCCCGCTGATCGAGAGTTTGCGCAACCGAGATGCATCCTTCGATGAATAGCTCGTGCTTGCAGCCCAGTAGCGGAATTGTTGTGCATTAGAAAAAGATAGGAAGCAAAAAATAAAGCGAGACAAAGGGCAAATGAACGCAGATAAGTATAAACTATGTGAATATGTTTAAAGAGCAGAGCTACTTATCGAGCGAAAATGAACTGACGAGATCTAGATCACTATGGCGCATGCGATTTAGAGTGCTGCTGAGACATGGGAACCAGGACCCGTAGCCTGCGGGCTGCCCGTAGCCTGCAGGCCACGACTCTCCGAGATGCAGCCTGTGGGCTGTGTCTCGGAGAGTCTCATCCCGCAGGCTCGCGACTCTCCGAGATGTTTCACCAATGACTGTGAATAATTAAAAAGAAAAAGGATGCTTAAAATAAAGAAATGATTCCTTTGGAATAGCATTGTCAACGTGGCGGGTGTATAGGAGTAGGAATGAATTGTGATTACTAGAAATCGAGTCGCCTAAATTCTACTGTCTACCTTATAAAATTATTTGCCTTATCTGGCACATTTCAGGTGGAGATTTGTTGCCTGTCCTCCAAATATGCTATAGCAATTTTTAGAAGTCAGAAAAATTAAATTCTTCTCTGTGCTGTCCTGTGGCAGAGTTAGGCTGTCTAGAGTCTGCCGTTCTGAAACTGAGGGGGAAAAAAGCTATAGCTGTAGTGCCTGAGAGACATTAGAGCATGGTGTGCTCTTTTACAGCTTAAATTTACTAGAGAATGGCACGGGTGTATAATTTAGTTGTCTGAATTTAACACCAGCTGGGACATATTTGGACGACAAGGCAAAAAGCTCTAAATGGATTGTGCCAGGCAAGGGGCATATTTCAAAAGTTAATGAGCGAGTTTTGGGTCATTAACTTGGTATTTATCACTTTACGTAACCTGACATTCAGCTGTGGTCAATAATGTTATCCCAGAAAGAATCACTTTCATTTCAAGTGCCTCTCTTTTTTTAATCACTATTGTTATTCATTGGTGAAACACCCTGTATATTGTATTTACATCTTCGTCAGCTCTGCATCATTGGCCTCATGTGAGCAGGCATCATTAAAGGGGGTAGGGGCACCGACACCCCAAAGGTCGTATTTTTGTTTTTATTGTCTAAAAAACGACGCAAGTTGTAGTCATAGACAGCGCAAAAAAAACCGCATCGCAAAAAAAACTATTGCGCGCGCGCGCGCGCGCATTTTATTTTTGTCGTTTAAATCTCCCGCCGCTACCTCCATGCTTCTTTTGATCGGCGACGTCAAAAATCAGGAAATTTAGAAGCTTTGTAGGCGACGTTTCTACAACATTTAATGACGGCAACCGTAAAACATGTTTTTTTAACGCACATAACGCACTACGGCCCCTTTTTTTTGAAATACCAAAAATCAGAGTTCGGTGAGATGCCCCTTCCTGGATTTGTGTCCTCTCTCAGAAAACTTGGCGGCGCTCGAGCCGAGCATGATCGGCGAGTCGGCGAAGAAACCGGTTTTTCCCCGCGCCGGCTCCCTTCTATCCCGCCAGCTCGCCTCCTCCTCGCATCGGGTCAGCGGAGGTCCGAGAGAAAGTCGAGTCGCAGGAGACCGCAAAATTTGACTGACTGCACTGGCGGGGATCGCGCGGGAACTTCAAATCTCGGCATTTGGAAATTGTTTTTAATGCGAATAGCATTCTTTGGATACTTCACGCACTTTTCGTCTATGTATCTATCTATCTATCTATCTGGCTATCTAACCTCTTACGCCGCGGGTCGATAAATAAATAAAAAAGACCGGCGCCGGCTGGGATTCGAACCGCTGACCCTTTGATCAGCAGGCAGACGCGCTAACCACAGAGCTATGAAGGCAGTCATTCAACGCATTTAAACGGTTGTTTATATCTTACTATAGGATGCGCTTACAGCGCTGTCACAGCTGCCGGTGCGCGCGCGCCCATGCACGAGGGCTCCGTCTCGTGAGGCTGAGCACGCCGCTAGCTCACCCTCTCCCGCGCTCGGGAGAGGGTGATGTAGCGGCCGTGCTCAGCCTCACGAGAGCGGAATGAGCCCTCGTGCATGGAACGCGCGCGCACCGGTAGCTGTGACAGCGCTGTAAAGCGCGTCCTATGGTAAAGATATAAACAACCGTTTAGAGTACCGTTGGTTGAGACTAGCTGAGACGCCAGAAAGTCTGGTCGGTACCATTTTGAGTGTTTGTGCGTATGGCGCGTGCTTTGCTCGCCTTCCTAAGTGACACAAACGCACGTGCTGGGCTGCGGAGATCGTGCGCAGGGCTGTGAAAGTGTCAACAAATTTAGAATCGCCTCAAGAGTGGGCTGGCGTATCTAGAGTGTGCCGGCCACCTGACGAACGCGCATAACTCCGCACCGTTTGATGCTATTCGCATTAACGTAGATAATCATTCCCAAAGGATGGGTTCTGCTGATTTTTTTTAATTAATTCACGCATACTGAATTTCCGGGTTTCGAATTTTGAGGATAATGTCCCGGCACCGTTTTCAATCGCTTCGGATAATAAAAGAAAATATGATTTTGATGTGTCAGTGCCCCTTGAAGTTACGAGCGTTTTTAACATTTTCTAGGAGCCATGGGAACCCTATAGGCACACATACCACTTCTCCATGAGCTGGAAGAAGGTGTTGTACTTTAGCACACCAGCACAGAGGTCCCGCTCGGAGGAAGAGGCGGATCCCCAGCTCTGGACGCTCCAGCTTCTCCACCAGAGTTTGCACAAAGGGAAAGTCCTCGGCCGTGTAGCATACGTATGCTGCCGTACACGGGACACCCTGCAATAAGAAGAAAACGACACAGTCACACTCCGCCACTCTCCACCACTTGGCCAACTTCGGGTCCAAGATGAGGAAGAATTATGATTAAAAAGACACTGAAGTGAATCTCAATGTTTAATTTTATGATTGTAAACATGGAACCATCGACAAACAAGATGTATATTCTAAACCAAAAACATCTTTCTTGAAATAAACAACTATTAGACGTAACAGAACCCCCAGACAGCAGGAAGCAAAAACTACAAACACATATACAAAGTATCTCCGTATCAGCTGTGTGGACATGGTATGTGGAATGTGTGTTGGGTGTCGTTTACAAATTCCTTTGGACTGTGGCTTATGTTATATAGGGCAGACTAAATGCTGCATTAATGATCGTTTGAGTGAAAATAAACATTGTATAAGGCTACGATCTTGCAATACATCAGTGACAACAGTGACCATGGTATTTCGACTGATATGGCGCAACTAGATTTTAGTAGTGGTTTGACATGCTGAACCATGCTATACTCTTCGGAAGATAGGAAGGGCAGTTGTCTGGCGGCACTCTGCTTCGGTGGCTAGCTCGGTTCCTTACTGGTCGCACACACCAGGTCCTCTTCCAAGGATCCCATTCCAAGAGTTCTGCCGCCTCAGCAGGGGTACCTCAGGGGTCCGACCTTGGCCCTACTCGTTTCTTCATGTACACCAATAATCTTTCCCAATCTATCGACATGCACATAGTCCAATATGCTGACAACATCACTCTGCTTGCATGGACTACAGCTAACGTAAGCTGTCCCAACCTTCAGCGGCCCTGTCTTAGTGCAGGAGTGGTCCGACTCAAACTGCCTTCTTCTCAATCCATCCAAGTGTGCAGTCATAGGGGTCAGCCTGCAATCCCTCTTCCATCGGTCACATCATTGTCGAATTCTTAGGTGCAACGTTCACTCTGACTTGACTTTCTCACCATCCAATCGTTCAACTTTGACCTCTGACTTGACTTTCTCACCATCCAATCGTTGCACGCTATTTTAATAATTTTAATATTGCTAAAACATATATTTGCAGGAAAAATATAGCGTGGTTGTTCAAGACAGGGATGTTCACAGAGCTGAACCTGCTGCACTTCGAGAGTTCTGGCCCAAATGAAGATAATGTTGACCAAAACCAGTTCCAGATGCATGCGCAGTTTCAAAGTGCTTTCGGCACCAGCTTTGTGTCCCAGTCGAAGCTGCACTCCCTCATCTCCGCCAGCTTGCAACGCTCGTTTCCTGTCTGTAGAGTTAGTTCAGTAAAGACTGCGCTCTCAGGCGACCGGGCCACAAATGTCTGCCCCCGCCAAGCCCTCTTATCGGGATTAGGCAGATTAACGGAGCCTAATCCGCTCTTGGTGTTGGTTGCTCCGGGGAAAAGGAAGGGGGTGGTATTTAGGGAAGGGAGGTGGCAGAAGGGTTGTAAAGGGTGGAAAGGAGGACGGGAAAGAAGGAAACAGAGAAAGTGGAAAGCGCGAAATGTACATCGGTCTTTAAGAATCAAATAAATTAAATTAAATTAAAACGACCGTATGGCCCTGTATAGTTGCTCACCCTTAGCTAATTGACAATCTAGCCAAGTTAAATTTTAAAATAATAATGCCAAAACTTGCCTTCAGGGAGTTTCAGCAGTGGATCCGATATTGAATCTGAAAAGGAGAGAAAAAACCAGCTAAGGCAAAGATTGTGCAACCTAGAAACATTGTTGTCCATGTTATACTTGTCACAATGGTCTTAGGAAGACAATTTACAACATTTCTTACAACATCATAGGCCCTGCTAAAAAAACTTCCTCTGGCATCGATAAAAAAAAAAAGTGCATCTCGAGATTTCAGAAATGAACCAAAGAATTATATGAGCGGCAGTTATAATTTTCATCCCTTTGATTTATACCGTAGAGCCCTCTATGGTAAAGTCAGTTTTCACAGTAAAAAAAGCATGCTATTTCAGAATCACAAGAAGGACAAGCTGCACGGTTGTCCTGCTAAGGACAAGAGTCCAGCGTCTTAGGAAAAAGTTTCTCGGCAGTCCAAATGACATTAATCTCGCCATCTCGTGATAGGATTCAGTGTTTTCTGAAACTACTAAAAGACAAATTTGAGAAGTTTTACTTCGGAGTTAGTTGCTTTTTTCCCATAAATTGTACTTAGCTTTCTAGAGTTCTTGCCTGCCTTTAGGAGGAGTGCAACGATTTTCAAACTTTGGCCAATTAATTGTGAGAATTGGTCTATGTCGCCTCCACAACAAAGAATAGAAAACCATTTTTTCTTGTGTGCGCAAATTATTATAATTAAAAAAAAGAAGCGAATTGAAGATTTAATTTTTAGCGTCTTATGAGTGAGGTGTGCAGTGACGTCACTGGGAGCACCATGTTCGGTTCTATCTTTGGAGTTACCCCTCTATGATCGTTGACTTTTTAAGGTTTAATTCGGACACAATAGAGCACCGAACTCGCTTAGCATCGTTGAAGGTCATGGCAAGAGACCAAGACAAAAGACGGTTCACTCGCGGAAGAGATGGGAAGGGTTGTGGCAGAGAGGAAATGCGGGAGAGATGGGAAGCGTTGTAGCAGAGAAAAATGGTTTCGTTTTCACAATTCTCACTTTTGTTAAAATGGGTTTGACTGTAAGTGCAAGCCAATATGCAACCAAGATAATGTTTCATTGGATCTCATGAGTCAACCGTCTAGATGATGCATGTAATAGCCCTAGTTAACAAGGGTGGAAGGTTGGGCCGGTTGGTGATCCATAATTTCTAAAAAAGCGCGACGAGAAACTGACACTAGTTGAATCAAGAAAATTGAACATAACATGTACCCAGCCTCGGTGATGATTCCCAAAGGAACAATAGCAGAATGCTTTGCCCTCAAGATTGTCAGGTTCGGACAACTGGCTGCTGACATTCACTACTTCTGCAACTGAGTGCAGAAAACTTTTTCCAAGGCCACACACCTTGATTTATTTGTCCATATTCATAATGATAGAAATTGTATATGAATTATGAGTGACAATTCGCTGAGCTGTACCATTCTTCTTTCATTGAAAATGGAACCCTAGATTCAATAATGGAAGTGGCACTAGACCTTCTGTAGCAGGTTTTGTAGCCGGCAAAATATTAATTTGGAGCAGCCACTGACATTTTTGAACGATGCCACATCTCTTTGTCTGTCACTTGAAAATGAGGCTCAAGATCAGGGTAGGTTCAATTTACAATGGGCATATAAAAAAATGTTGAAAAATGAAGCATAATGCACCACTTCAGTTGAGATAAAGCCCCTCTCTTCCTCCCTATTCTACACTCTGTAGTTAACTTAGCCTGTAAATATAATTTCTGTTCATTCAGGCAAAAATCAGCATATTCAATGAAATGTCTATAAATAAAAATATGCACCCTCTCCCCAAGGGTTTATGGACACCGAACTTAAGATTCTAATTTCATAAACTCCAAAAACAACCTCCCACAAATATTATGAAAACCTGCATTCATGCTTTAAAAGTGGCATTGCGCTTTAGCAGCATTTGAACCAGAGTCGAGTCAAAGTTTGCTGCCCTTTCGATTGACCGCTGCACGGGACTACCTTGACAAACATATTTATCCAAATATAAACCCGTTGTTTTTCTCCTCTCTCGGCACAGCTTCTTAAAATTAGAGGTCAGCCTACAGTCAATACCAAGAAGGTTGACCTGCAATAGCGTTGAGCATAACTTCCGAGCTAACCTGTGCTAACCCATGCGCTCTCCCACGTCAACTGCCGCTCCTAGCACTCCGGTGGAAAGCGGTAAAACTCTACGCACGCGCGCTTATCGTGACCAGTACACTGTCGCCACGGCACGGAGGCATGTGGTAGATATAATAACCAGCTGATATCATCAGGAGTAAAAACCTTAATTCTGAATTAAAAAGAAAAAAACAAGCACAAATAATGAACGCAGGTTGTTGGAACATCCCTGCCTAACATATACCCTTGCATAATAGCCACAGTTAAATTTGAAAGATTTTATTGCAGCGTAAATATTAACAAGAGAGAGCAGATCACCCCAAGAAGATTAGACCGTACTTTGCCGCACCGACACCTTTGCTTTTTCTTTCTTTCCGAAAACCGTAGAAGAGTGGAATAGGTTGCCGAAAGATGTGCTTGCGGCAAATTTGTTTTTTTGAATTTTCAATTGTGTAGTGTTTTTATAGACAGTGTGTTTTTATTTAATTTCAATATTGATCCATAGAAAGTGTTTTTTTATTATTGTTTTTGTGTATTACTTGTGTTCTAAAACAAAAGTGTTTGTATGAAACCCACCCCCTGCAATAATGCCTCACAACAAAACAAGTGTTTTTCTGTAAAATAAAAAAAAATCACAATAATTCCCAATTTTTTTTATTATTATTTTTTTTTATTCATAAATTAGGTGCACGTGTGCATTAGACCACTTTAAAGATGCGTTTTTTCGCCTAAGCGCGCAGATCGGCTGCGGCAAAGCGAGTCGCAAGATCGCGTTGTCAGCTCTGCGTGTATTGCTTCTCCGCAGTGCATTGGTGCTTGAGGAGAAGTGCACTCAAGGGCACTAACCCACAACAATCAACACTTTGAAGAGTGTGAATACTGCAGTTCATTTTGAAGAGAATATCAAATAGTGTATTATTTGAAACTACTATCCAAAAATTTGAATATTTGTGCCACCCCACTCTTTGCACACAGTACCTAAACATCCCCTCCCCCCCCCCCCAAAAAAAAGAACTGTACTTTTCTTATTTTCAGTGGCATCGCCAACAATGCCACGTACCAGACACTTTCCCTTTCCTTTTCGAGAGCAGCTACCTTTTTGTGCAGACATGGTGCAAAGTGTGTACAAATACAGCTCTTTGGAGCAGCATGTAGCAGCTTATTCGTTCTGGTGCAGTTTGGCGCAGCACTTCTGCCAGAGCTTAATTAAGGTTAACCTCGACTTTTATTCCTACAGAGGAAACAAAAAATCTTACAAGCACAAAACTATGTCAGTTTCTCGAAGCACTATTCTCCCGTGGATTTCCAGGCACTGTTGATATCATTTTGGCAGCTCCCAGATTCCTCTGGTGTAAAAAGAACTGGACTTGCGTGACTGCGATCAGATGAATGTGTCCGTGCGATTAATCTGTCAGTGGCTGTCGCTTTCGCTAAACTGTTGGCACCATTCATACGCTTTTGTCCGTGACATTGCTTGTTCCCCATACTGCACTTGTAATCATCTGAAAAATTTCAGCTTATTTAATTTTCTCCTTTACCAGAAATTGGATTATGCACCGCTGCTCCACAGTTACAGACACATTGTTTGCAGTCACAATAGCTGTAACTGCTGCACATACATCACATGTCATTCCAGGTGCAGAAAATACAAGGATTGTTATTGTCCTTCACAAGTTTCATCATGCTACAGTTTTTCAGTGAGTTCTTACAGACAAAGTGCCGGTCAATTTTGAACGGTCAACCCCTGTATATACAGTCAAACCCGTTTATAACGAACTGCAGGAAACACTACGATCAGTTCGATATAGCAAGTAGTTCGATATAGCAAAAACAATTAAAACGAACGTCCACAATGCCTTCGTTGTAAGGCGAGAGCTTCTCTTTCTTTCTCATCTCTTCACTACCCCCTTGTAACAACGCGCTAAAAAGTTTTTTTTTTTTTTTGATGCCTGCAGGAATTTTTTTTAGCTTATATTTTCTTCTGAATTGCTTCGCTTCAAAAACAAGTGCTTTCAAATGAAAAATATTTTTTTTCTGCGTGCGAGCAGAATGTGTTTTTTAGCTTTCTCCCTTCCTGAATCGCTTCTCTTCACTAAATTTTGTTCGCAACTTGAGCTTTTGAAATGTTCCTTCTTTCCTACTTCTATTTGGGGGAAGGGACAAGCTAGAAGATGATTGTTTGCGCGTTTTTGGAAACCTTCCCAGTGGGGAAAACTTCGATATAGCCAATATGTTGTTCGTTATAAAAAGTACTTTTTACATGCATTTTTATTTAAATTTTCTGTCAGTTCGATATCGACAATAATTCGCTGTACGTGGGTTCGTTTTAAACGGGTTTCACTGTATAGGGTGCCCCAAGTCATCAGGCTCGATCTAAAATGGACCGCAGGAAATCAATGGCTGTATGTAGCAATCTAATCTTTTCATCAAAGGTGTATTTCACAGGTCAGTTTTTTTTCTTGTAAAATTACAAAGTGTAGCTAAACATTTCGAAAAAAACCCGAGACTGGGACAAAAAGGGACGGACAAACACAAAGTCTCAATCTTGTTGTCCGTCCCTTTTTGTCCCAGTCTCGGGTTTTTTCGAAATGTTTAACCACCACCAGCTCGCTTTGCGCCCTTACCGTTTGTTCACAAAGTGTAGCTCCCTTTCTGTAAAAAAATAGGGCCAAAAACTTGCCGTGGTTATCTTTTCTTTTCTTTTCGCAATGTAGCTTTGGTTAAAAAATAAATGCGGACAATAAAAGTAATACTTAAAATTAAAACTTTCAGCCTTTCCACTTTGGTGAAGAAGGAAGACCAGCGAAGCTGTACTATGGTGGGAATGAAGTAATAGCCAGCCACAAGTCGGCAAGACAGTGTGGAAAGGCTGGACAGCTACCGCCATCTATACGCAACGGCGGCAACCAGACAACCGTCAAGCCGGTTGTCTGGTTGCTGCCGTCGTTCATAGATGGCGGTAGCTGTCCAGAGTTTCGTGTCATCATTTGCTTGCTGGAGGACGATACTGGGGAAACTAGCCCTTAAATGAAACCCCACTTCATTCTCGGTTGTTAGCAAACACTGTGACTCTCTTTAGTATCATCTAGGGAGACCGAATGTCAAATATTAGAATGTAATACTACCTAAAAGATCATTAAACTGGCCAAAAAAGACTGAGATGTGCGAATTCACCAAAATCCGCTAATTTAGCGGGCGACGTGCGGCACAGCTAACGTTGTATTTTCGTTGTGGGTGACGTCTGTTGCATACGCAGTGTTTTTCTTGGTATTTTCTTTCCCAGGGAGAGCTCACCAGGATCATCAGGTGGAGCGCTACGGGCGCGCTCCACGTCTGAGCGAGCGAAGAGCCAAAACAGACAAAACAAAATAAACAAGAACAAGAGAAACAAGAAGAGGGAGAGGGTTGTACGGGATGAGTTTTGCTGACATACTTGCCAACTGGTGCAAACAGACTAGCCGCCTTGGTTGCCGCCTACATAGCCTGCTTCGTCGCCGCTTGCATTGCCTGTTCGCCGTCATGGCTTTGCCAAGCTTCACCCATCCACGCTCCTCGCCCTTCCCCGCGCATATGCGTTGTCCGCGTCTTTTCTGGGTTACCACAGGTAGATCACGTGACCTGTCATATCCCACGTGGGTGCGTATGCAACTGACGTCGAGGGTACAATGTTGCCCGGCTATGCCGAAGTTTCAGTTTCGGTTTGCGATTATGGTACCGTATTTACTCGAATCTAACGAGCACCTTTTTACCGGGGAAATAGGTCTAAAAATTGCTTGCGCGCTAGAATCGAGTGCAACCCAAAACTGCGCTACCATGTAGCCATCGACATTTCAAAATGGCCGCTCCATTACGCGCTGAGAAGCTGAGAGCGTAGCCAGCTCGTGTGTTTCTTGCGTTCGTATCAGCGTGGAAGTTCCCAGTGCAAGGAAACACCGTGCCGCGTTCACCATGATGCTGGATTCAAAAGAAAAGTAATGTTGTGCGTGGGAAGCGATGGAAATCGGGCCGCAACACGTGCGTTTAGTGTTCCAGAAACCTGCGTCGCTGCAGGACTTTGCCGGATGGGCGAAAGGTGCGTGGTGCACGATTCCGTCTGCCATGGTTATCAAGGCCTTCAAGAAGTGCGGAATTTCTAACGCTATGGACGGCACCAAAGATGAAATGCTCTGGGCCGTTGACAATGATAAGGAGTCGTCCGACAACGATGACGAGTGATGCATATCGCCCCACGGGCGCTGCACCGGACCGTCGTCGTGATGACGACCTTCTCTGTGAGAGACAGCGCTCAGCTTCATAAACCTTCGTTGTTCCAAGTGAGAAAAAGTTTCATTTCTGTATCCAACCTACAAAATCTGGCGCACGTAACAATCAAAATCATTGCATTTCTTTTTTTTTTTTTGACCTTGAATAATGGGTGTGCGTTATAATTGAAGGCGCGTTAGATTCGAGTAAATACGGTAAATAACAAGATTGCACAAAAATATTTTGGTCTTCATGAGACAAACGGTCTAGGGTTCTTCTCGAGTACTTTTCATGTTTATATCACCCACTATTTCAAAATTTCCGAAATCGAGCGGAAGTTGCCCTTTAACTGTAAAAAAAATAAATCTGTTTGCGTAACGACGGCGCTTTTGCTGCCAACAAATTTCGTCTGCGTGTTGTCTGCTTTCTTTCACTGGTCGGCTACACCTTCCGACGCTGCTCCCAACGCCATCTATCAATACGCACGCCAAATGCGCCCTGCAACTCGACTCGGTTATCTGCATCGCCGCCCGCCGTTGACCCTGGCAAGTTTTTCGGCCCTACTTTTTACAGAAACGGAACTACGCTTTGTAATTTTACAAGAAAAAACCGACCTGTGAAATACACCTTTGACGAAAAGTTTAGATTGCTACGTGCACGCGCCGATTTTTACGGTCCATTTTAGATTGAGCCTGGTGACTCGGGACACCCTATATAATATATTCTGCTTGCTCAACGAAAAAAGAGAAAACAAACTGATCAGTAGTAAACATAAAAAATCGTTCAATTTAGGCAAGAGACTAGAAAAACCAGTATTTTGAACTTACCAGGCAGGTCACCAGAATGCTTATTCCTGAATAATTTGACATCATGATCTAGAAAACAGATAAAAAGATGTGCATTAGTGCATGTCTTGTACTAAAGAGGAAGGCGGCCTTGCTGAAAAAATTACATCTTATTAACATTTAGTCGCAACAAAACACAACTGCAGCTCAAATGGCACAAAGTAAAATTACCTAAAAAGGTTCTAAAATGTTGTGATCCAGAAACCTGCTAAAAGGTCCTAAATGTTGTGATCCAGAAACCTTCTGCAGTTGTGGCAAGGAAACCTGCCCAAAAATGTTTCCAGATTATACATCTTGGTTGCTGCATGCTTGTCACCTTTAGTATATACCAATAAAAAAAGAATAATGAAACAGAGATTTTTTTGCAAGTTAAAAGGAAGCTGATGCATTAAAAAAAAAGAAGTTAGTTAGCACCAGCCTACTGTCGCTTTTTGTCTCCTAAATTTAGTTATTGCACTGAAATAGGGTGGGATCCAGTGGCATAGCCCAGGGGGAGGCTTACAAGGCTTCTGCCTCCCCCCCCCCCCTCCCTCCTTCCCTCCCTCTCCCCCCCCCCTCCAAAATCCAGCCGACCTTATATTATACACATGCATTTTAACCCCCTCCCCCTCTCCACACCCCAGGTCTTGAAACATCTCAGCCACCTCAGCTCCCCTTGAAAAAAATTCCTGGCTACGCCAGTGGTGAAATATAGGGTCAACAACTTTTATTTCTAAAAAAATTCAGCAGAGACACTAAAGACTGCTTATGTGTAGAAGTGCATAAGCATTCCTACATGCAGCACGTTCCTACAAGCAGCACGCCCCGTCTTCCTATCGCAGCGGTGACATCAAGCTCCCCACTGCGCAGGTATGGTGAACCTTGCCGACTTAACGACGGCTTCCGTGATGAAGCGTTGCGTTGCTGTGCTTTTTTGTGTTTTATTTCTGAAGCGTGTCCGCTTTAAACTTGAGCTCACCCGCCAGCTTCCATGACGAGGCATCTGCGTTGCTGTGCTTTTCTTTGTGTTTTATTTCTGAGGTGTGTCCGCTTTGACGAGCAGCTGCGCCAGCTTCCGTGACAAAGCATCTGATATGACGCATTGCAGCCAATTTAAGTGCTGCTTTTCGCGGTTACAGGTTTTTAGGTGCCATTTTTCATGGTTACAGACGCCACCAGCTCCGTTCCATAAGACAGTTAATGCTTTCGCATTCAAAAAAAGCAGGAAATGCTATAGGGTGCCAAGCAAACACCTCCGCCTCCTGTTATCTGTTAGAGGCACCATTATCATCAGCATCTGTGAGCCAGCTGATACAACTGATACAACCGATGCACCTAGTAGTTACCTTTGCTACTTTTCCTTCTTTCTCTCTTCCACTAGCTCCTACTCTTGGCAGGCAGAAGGTATGGAGCCATTTATTTTCGTGATCACAAATTTCCAACAAAGAAAAAAATTAATAGGAGATTGTGTCCCTCATGCACAAACCAGCTTATATTTACAAGCAAAGATAATCACGGGAGGAACAGGAAATCGAAGAGAGTAGAAAGGGAATCGATAAGGAATCATGTCATGTCAGAGTGCTCTGGGGGTACATTGAAGGGTGATTTATGTGCTTCATTTTGATCGGATTAAGATAAAAAGCTTCAAAGGTAATCTTCAATGTCATCTGAAGGCATTACTTATATCAAGTTTTAACCTAAAAAAAACAGGCTGTTGGCTTGCAGATGGAGTGGCCCTTTTTACAGAAGGTCTAACTCAGGGGTATCAAACGTGCGGCCCACGGGCATGCGTGCCCGTGACTCGCTGGGACACGGCCCGCAGGCCATGGCTACGAGTCCCGGTTCCCATGTCTCGAGGTGCTAGAAATGGATGAGCCATAGTCATCTCATCGCGTCGGTTCATTTTCGCTCGAAAAAGTAGCTAAGCTCATCTAACGTATACACATAGTTTATACTTATCTGTGCTCATTTGCCCTCTGTTTCGCTTTTATCTTTTGCTTCCCAGCTTTTTGCAATGTACAACAATTACGCTACTAGGCTGCAAGCACGAGATCTTTGTTGAAAGGTGCATCTCGGCTGTGCGAACTTTCGATCAGCAGGAGCAACTGTAGAAGATAAAGATACCAGCTCAAAACATTAAAAGACAAGTATGGGTGATTGATGACAACGTAACTAAGCAGGCGAGCTGGTTACTATAACAAACGTCTCAAACTCAGCAACTACATTCTTGATCACAACTTCCTTTATACAGCCATTCCACCCTCGACTCCCTGCGTTTGCACACGCCTCGGTGTTGTAATCAAACTTGTCAGGAAAACCAAAACTGTCAAACAACTCCATTGTTTTAATGCGAATAGCATTCTTTGGATACTTCAACTTTTGCACTTTTCGTCTATGTATCTATCTATCTATCTATCTATCTGGCATATCTAACCTCTTACGCCATGCGGGTCGCATAAATAAATAAAAAAGACCGGCGCCGGCTGGAGATTCGAACCGCAGACCCTTTGATCAGCAGGCAGACGCGCTCAACCACAGAGCTATGAAGGCAGTCATTCAACGCGACTCCTAAACGGAACAGCTTCATGTCTTTACCATGAGAGACGCGCTTTACAGCGCTGTCACAGCTACCGAGTGCGCCTCGGCGTGCCATGCACGAGCGCTCGAGTCCGCTCTCGTGCCGGCTGAGCATCGGCCGTCATAGCTCACCCTCTCCCGCGCTCGGCTGAGTAGGGTGATGCGAGCGGCCGTGCTCAGCCTCACGAGAGCGGAAATGATAGCCCTCGATGCATGGGACTGCTGCGGCCAGCCGGTGACAGCCACGCAAGGCGCTGTAGCGCCCTATGGTCAAGATTAGTGATGGACCGAATCTGCCGAACTTCTGATTCGGCAAAGTTCGGCAAATGCCGAACTTTTGAAGGAAAGTTCGGCAAAGATTCGGCAAAAATTCGGCAAATGTCTGCGCACGCGCGAGAACGCGAACGGGACCAAAGGGGCAGTGAATTGCAAATGGACGCCGTGCAGTCGTGCGGTTACTATCGTGCAGTGCACGGTGGTGCAGCGTATTTCAACCAACTCAAGCTCGTTGTGTACAATCAGTGGTTACGGCGAGGTGTGGGTGAGTAGGCAACACGGTAACTTTGTTTGTGAGCGAGTGTGGTTCTCTTAATATTTTGTGCCTCAAGGATAGAAAATCGACAAGTAATTTACGCAGTCCACTGCGCAAATAACAAATGATGCGGTCCATTCTGGATGACGTGATTTTAATTTGACATTTCAGTGATGCAACGAGGTAGTTGAAACATTGGCCGACAATTACTTTAAAGCTGTTAGCTTGGCCCAGCTCGTTTGTCTACTTGTTTGTCTTGCCTCGGCGGGATCTGTAATGGATCCTCAATGCGTGGTTGCCAAGCAGCGGCGGTGCGAGCGCACCGGCTATGGCACGGGGTTGCGGGCCCAGCTTGTTTACGCTTCGCGCCTGCCTGGGAACAAGAAACCGCTCGTGTCTGTGTGGAAAGAAACCGCTCCGAACAGAACGATCGGAGGCACGCCACGAACCGCACGCAAGGACCTCACCATGTAATCAGAAGTTAACCACGAAATAATAAACGTTATTTTTTTTTCTCAAATCAGCGTCGCATTAATAAATAACGGAACGTCAGCACCCGGCCACGGCTGACAAAGCACTCCTCGCAATTATAACAATTCTGTTTTCGGCTCAGAAGTAGTGTGTGCCGCTGTGCTCGCGCACTCTGCGCGAGTGTGTGGGCCGCCCTTAATTTGCGAGTCCAATGGCCATATTTGTCTTTCCTGTATTATTTGTTCGTCCGCGTCTAAAACGTCAAACCGTTGTGTTTTGCGTCTGTTATTCATTAACTCACCCGAGGAAAGTTGGCTCGCAGGCGCCTCAGCGTGCTGGGGTTGTAACCTTTCTGCCAGCCGCGCACGCTTCCCGTGTTCTACTATTTTGTACAAATAAAGATTGATTGAATGATCGATTGCTCTTTCAACTAAGCGTTATTTCGCGATTTTTCTGTATCTGCACAAAACTTAACACGGAACTATAATGCTCGGCGTTGCACATCCTATCTTCCTAAACGTTCGTGTGAATCCTAACACCAGAAATTGCCATTTTTAAAGGTTAAAAGACTTGGACCGTTGCTAATATGGGGCGCACACTTTCATGCACAGCTGACGTCAAGTCACTCAAATCGAAAAACATGCATATTTACAATAATAATATTATCTTTTCTGGTAAAGGCTCAGCAACCGTTGCATTCGGGTTTGCGCACAGAACGGTCGATTCAGGACCCAGCGTTAAGCCTGGTTCAGACAGTTGCGTTTGACTGCGTTTGACTGCGTTGCGGCGGCGAGAAACCTCAGGACATCCCTGCTGCTTATACCGCGTGCCAAGATGATTCCTTGAATTGGATTCCACGCTTCATACGAAGCACAGATGTGCCGGTGACTCGCTTTCGGTTCTCGCCGCAACGCAGTCACTTTTACCCCACTCAGAATGCAAGTGTCTGAACCGGCCCTTTGTTGCCCTCATTTTAACATTGTACACACACATGCAGGCTTGCGCATGATGATGCTTGCCTCAAAAACCGAAACTCTCGTGAGCGTGATTCGTGACTGCCACCGCTACTACCCAACCTCGTTGTCACGCCGCTTCTGCTAGAAGTCGCTCTAAGATTGCCAGTAAACACACAAAAACGCACCGATACAATTATCTTGTAGAATATCACCTTACTTAGTAATATAACTGTGTCAATATGCATTACATGTTGCATTTAGAGTGAAGAAAAACAGCAGAAAACCTTTTTTTTCGCCAGAAAAAACTAAATGTCAACGTTCAGTCTGGTAACAATGTATTTTTGCCGAATCTTTGCCCGAATCTCTAGGAAAGTTCGAGCGGGAGTTCGACTTTACCCGAATCCCGAGATTCGGCGCCGAACACCGATTCGGCAAAATTTCGACCACATCACTAGTAAAGATATAAACAGCCGTTTGCAGAGTACCCCCGTTGGTTGAGACTAGCTGAGGCGCTTCAGAAAGTCTGGTCGGTACCATTTTGAGTGTTTGTGCGTATGGCGCGTGCTTTGCCTCGCCTTCCTAAGTGACACAAACGCACGTGCTGGAAGCTGCGGAGATGCGTGCGCAGGGCTGTGAAAGTGTCAACAAATTTAGAATCGCCTCAAGAGTGGGCTGGCGTATCTAGAGTGTGCCGGCCTGACCTGACGAACAGCGCATAACTCCGCACCGTTTGATGCTATTCGCAGCTAACGTAGATAACCATTCCCAAAAGATGGAGTTCTGCTGATTTTTTTTTTTTTTCTAGATACATGTTGAGCTTTGTTAATTTCTCAGTGAATTAGACCATTGGGAATGACTGTGTAATTGTTCTCTTGTTCTATTAAAAATGCGAGAACGTCAGCGGGGTGGTGTCATTTTAATTATTGTTATCACATCAGGTCAAAGCCCAAAGTACAGGGTTTCACAAAAAAAAATATTTACAGGGTTTTTCCTGCATAAAAATAATCTAGGCATCGCCGCACACTCAATCTCCGCCCAAAGGTAGAGCTAGAGGTCACAACCAGATGCCAAAGTTTCAGTCCGATCCGATACCTTATTCAAAAGTTATAATTGATTTTCAGAAAATTTCAATGGGAAAATGAAGCCCATTTTTGCCCGTTTTCGCGTTTCTGGTGCCATAGAGCCCCATGTATTTGAAAACTCCGTCGGCTGCCATTTTCCCATTGAACTTTTCAGAACAATCACTCATAACTTTTGAGAAATGATCAGATCGGGCTGAAACTTTGGCATCTGGTGGCGGCGTCTAGCTCTACCTATGAGCAAAGAATGAGCGTTCAGTGATGCCTAGTTTATTTTTGCGATAATAAAGACAGTGTAAATTTTTTTTTGTGACACCCTGTGGTCATATAGACGCTTTCAGGCAACCATTTCATGGGCGCCGCCATCTTGACGTCACGTGACCCTGCCGCCATAGCCGACCTTCAGTTTCTCGCCGCTCCTCCGCGTTGTGTGCTGCACCGGCCGCCTTGAAGCTTTATTTTCGTGTTCTTTTACGTTGAGCGTTGAAATAGTGTTTTCTTCAGGTCTTTTCGATATTTGGGCTTTCATTTAATTATTTGATATCTATATTTCCACATAGCTCTTTATGAAATGGAATCGGACAGCGAATGAATCGACGATACAAGGTTCGGGCTTTAGAGACCATGTAAGTTCATCCCATTCTAACGTTTTTCTCGCTGATAAGGGGCAGTCAACACCATTGCGACATATGCAAATGTCAGCTGGCGCTGTCAACTCGCTGCTTGTGATGCGCTACGTTTCCGTAAAGCTGACCCGCATGTAGCGATTTAGCGTGCCACAAGACAGCGGCGGCGACAACGGCGGAGCGAGCGAGCGGCGGAGATTTCTCACTGTCGCCCGTCCACGTACGCTCGGTTATTTGGTTTCTGAAAGCGTCAGCTCACCGTCTTGGTCAGCTTGCTCCCGTCGCTTCCATACGGTTTGCCTCGTCGCGCACGACCGACCGAGCGACAGCAAAAGCGGGTCACCGTCGCTTGTCTCATTGCTCGCCAAATCGCTTCGCATGCGGTTTATACTTAATATCGAGGCGCCTATGGTTCAATGCTGTGTGCATGGAAATTAGTTGAGTATAAACCGCATGTAAGCGATTTGGCGGCGGCGTCCAGCTTCGCTGTCGCTCGGTCAGTCGCGCGACGAGACAAACCGCATGGAAGCGGCGGAGCAGCGACCAAGACGGCGAGCGACGTTTTCTAGAAATCCCAAAACCCGAAGCGATGTGACGGGCGACACTGAAAATCTCCGTCGCTCCGTTGGCTTGTCTCGTCGCCCCTCTAAATCGCTTACATGCTTGGGTCGGCTTCTACGAAGCTGAGCGCGAACATGCAGTGAGAAGCAAGACTGCGATAGCCTTAAAGTGTCAGTTGAAATTTACATATGTCGCAATAGTGTTGACTGCCCTTTATAAGCAACAAAAACGTAAGAATGAGATGAACTTACATGGTCATTGAAGCCTCATAATCTTGTATCGTCGATCCATTCGCTGTCCGATTCCATTTCATAAATAAGAAAAATACAAGAGCTATGTCGAAATATAAATATCAAATGATTAAATGAAAGTCCTAAATATCAAAAAGACCTAAAGAAAATACAAGATTTCAATGCGGAACGTGTAAGAACACGAAACGAAGCTCCGGTAGTGGCTTGTGCAGCACACAACGCGAACAACGCCGAGAAACTGGAGGTCGGCTATGGCGGCCCGGAAAGCGCGCGAAGGGCGCGCCGACTGGTGGCAGCTCGAGTAACTGACTCCCTGAAAGCGTCTATAAACAAATTAAATCTAAAAATATCACTGGCAAAACATAGTTTACAAACATAGAACACGAGGTCTCTTTCTTTTACATATTGAACCGCCCCTTTGCGTCTAACGTTGGCCCTCGGCCTTCCCAGTGTGGGCTATCTGGGCTCCACGCTCAAATGAGTTTGAGACCACTGGTCTAACTAAAAGCAAAAGAGACATAGATTTAGGTCTCTTGTTTTTGCACAAACTACATGCAGGAGAGCTGTGGAACACTCTCTCAATTTCATTTATAAATGACAGATATGCCACAAGTGACGTTGGCTGTCTGCTACGTTGATGCTGAAATTCTGCTGAGCCAACCGGGCAAGAGAAAACCAAGCGGGTCCTCCAGGCTCTCAGTGATGTGTCAAATGCTGAGTGAGCTTCAGTAACCCTAAAGACTATTTCAAGCCTCGCCCAAGCTCCCAAACTGACATCTTTATTTGCCACCCCTATGACGAAGAAATTGGTGCAGGTTTAGATTTCAAAATATGCCGCAAAAAATTAGCATCTGTAGACTTTCCGTCCCCATTTGACCTGCAGCCTTCACACTGCTTCCTTCTTACCTAGGTGTGGCATGACGTCGTCAATGACATCGAACCTCTCCAGCAGCTCCAGATTCTGGATGAGGAGATGCAGGTGACCCCTCTCCTTTCTGCTCTGCGCCACCCAGGCATCGATGAGTGCCTCCGTGGGGCTCTCCCTGCGCTGACCCATGAGTTCGACGCTGTCGCGGTCAAAGCCGGCCAGGGCCGCCAGTCCCCTCCAGTCGCGGTAGCCGTGCGGCCCGACCAGGATCTGGGTCACGTCCAGTCTGGAGCTGAGGACGGCGAGGCTCCGGAGGCCGATGACGGCCAGAGGAATGTTTACGTCCGTTCCGGGGCCCAGAAGCCGCGACGCGAGATCCATTGCTGCCACTCGCATTCCAGCGTGGCCGAGGCTGCACGGAAAGCCGGCCGAGCCATAAGAAGAAAGTTGGTTTCAAACCGTAGTGATATTAACCCTGCTCTGGGGAATGAAAAAGAAAGAAATTTACGGCATTGGAAAAATGAAAGGAGGGGAGAGACAAACACCTTGGGGTAATATCACTATGGTACAGTTCCACCAGCTCACCTGAGCACTAACTCTAATTTGCTTCGAGGGAACAAAGGAATTATTGCTTTCCCTTTGGCTAGCTAGTGCTCAGAAGGAACACTTCATTTGCACAAGCAGTTTTCTTTGTATTATTTATTATTCGAGATATAAACAATTTGTCATTTAAGCCAGCACGAAGCGAAAGCACTACACAGGAATGGCACAAAACGATTCACAAACAAAATATTCATATTTCAAAATTCAGGCGGAGTTCCCATCTAAAATTTTTCATATATTTTTATATAGATCAGGGGTCTGACTCATTCCTATGTGGGGCCCAAGTAGCCAACCCCTGGAAGGTCAAGGGCCAATGTAAAGGGGAGAGGGTGGGGCAAAAAAGATATTTTGATGCAAAGAAAAACATCAGTGGAGCTTCACATTGCAAGGCAGCAACACCCAGGAATTTTCTGGAGAAGAGATTTCAGACTATCCGTTTCTTGGAAACTCGCCATTTTGCCAGGGATATCTGCATTTTTTAATTGTTTTTATAACTACTTTGGATACATACCTGATGTGATAACAAGGCTTAAACTGATGCCACCCAGAGGATGTGCCGGCAGTTTTCAGTAAAACAAGACGGCACACTGTAGTTTCCGTTCGCTCAACCTTCTCCTAAAAAAAAAAAAGCTTCATATGACAATTTTTTTTTCTTTGCGATTGTTACGGAAGTATTCAAAAAAATAAGACTCGCAATCAGTGTTATTTTCTGGCCACCTATGCATCGTTTCACCTTCAGACATGCAGCTGTGTAGGCACGAAGCCCGAGATTATTGCTTTGGCAGGTTCTGCTAGGCAAGGCTCGGATTGTCGTAGAGGTTGACATGAGAAACAGATGGGAAGCAAAGATGAAGTCGAAACAGTGGTCACAGAAAATGAAAGGGTTGGTGACACAAAACCCCCATGGTAATTATGATGCACGCCATTTCTTGCGCTCCAGACATGGCAATGGGAGCTTGCAGCTGCGGAATGCTTCTGGACCGCAGCGCAGCCAGTCGCAGGCCGTGTGACTGAGACTCCTGACATACTTGCGTGGAGCTAGATTTGAGATATATATTTTGTTTGAGACAGAGGGCTAACAGTATTTTTTATTGCTTCAAACAGTACCAATTTATGAAAAATGACAATAGTCATATTTGAATACAACATTACTAGGCAGGCAAGCTGGTTGTTATTCGACATATAGAAACCCTCTGCAAGGGGGACACGCCACCTTCAGCTAGCACCACTTTCAATTTTAGAGACAAATTGTGTAGCTGCGTTTGAGACGTGTTTGTTGTCCTATTTTTTGCCTTTGTTTCGAGTTTTAGTATGTCGGATATTCGTATATTTTTAAAATACAAAATAATCGTTGCTGAGATCTAATTTTTTTTGCCTTACTAATGTAAAGATTGCTTCCTTAGAGAAAAAGTTTCAGACACATTTAAAGAATTTATGTCAACTAAATAACGAAATAAAAAAGGTACAAAGCACATTTCATCCGGGGCCTAAAGCTACTATGTTTATTACACCAGTATTAAAAGTACTTCAAGGGCAGCATGTTGGACATCTTTTAGCATTGCCACAATTGTTTTGAGGCAAGCTCACTATTGGGGCAAGAGTTGATAATTTGGTTAAAAATTGGGACGGGTTTCCCAATCTATGTCTAATATTGGTAAATACTGGGACAATATCTTGGTATGACTGGCCAATATTCCCAATATTTCCCAGTGTGTAGCTGAAATTGGTAAAGATTGGGACAATCTTGGTATAGATGACAGATATGACCTCACTATGTGCCCAATATTGGCACATATTGGGACAATGTTGGCATGGCTGGTCGGTAGTACCAATAATTCCCAGTGTGTGCCCAATATTTGTAAATATCGTGGTGATTTTGATATAGGTGGCTAATATTACCAACATGGCCTCACTATGTGCCCAATACTGGCAAATATTGGGACAATATTGGTATATCTGGCCAATATTACCAATACTATCCCAATATTTTCTAAAAACAATTTACGACTATGGCTTCAGGGGACCATTTTTTCATATTCATAAAGATTTTTTATCATGTCGTATGCAATATGTTTCACTCAATAATGCCCATAGTATTAGCGTCCTTTTGAAAGTCGAAGTACCTAAGGGATCTGTTTGGCACCACTATTGTTCAATCTAAACGTGAATGACCTCGCTAAAAGTGTTGCAGGATGTGAAATCTACCAGTACGCGGACGATACGTTGTTATCTCACGCCATATAAATCTATCAAATGCAATTTCTTTATTACAAGACAATGCCACTCGGGTATTAGACTGGTTTGAAGCAAACTGTATTAAAGTGAACATTCATTAGACACAACTAATGCGTTCTCACAATCCCTTAAGGGCACAGGGTAAGTCCCATGCTCCTGCATTTGGAGCATTGGAGAACATTTTTCTCGGCGACTATCAGGAGTATTCCTGTCATGTATATACATTTTTGTTCGAAATGTTGTGCTTTATCTACTGAACTAGAATTATTTGAACCAATCTAAAATAAGATTTTTCTCAATTTTTTTTATTATAGTACTGAAAGTTTAGTTTTTTTTCATGTATTAAAAAATTATAACTCTGAAAACTGCTGGGTGCATATTTTTAATTCTAGTTCAGTATTTTTCGACACCCATGTAGGTGGTAGAATAAAAATCAACCCTCTATATTGACAGGTTAAGGAAAAATGGTACCTATGTACTAAAAAACACTGTTTTGAGATAATTGAGTTTAAAGTAAAAAAACGGGTGAATAACAAATTTTTAATGGCAGCAACAGCCTTAGAGTCATTTTCGATAGCCGCCAGCTTGAGGCGTGCTAAAGACATGTCTTTGCTTTTCGGCTCATCGCCTTGCTTGCGGGCCTCTTTTGTGACCTGCCGTGAGCTGGTCCGTAGAGTATATTCGAGTGACGTCTAACTTCCTCAGCCACTTGATGGTGTTCCACACATGGTTCCATCCAGGACTTCAAAACATTGGCTTGTTCAATGCACTACCACCATTGAATGAAAGAACAGCATCCAATGCCGCCATTTTGTCGTTACAAAACACAAACACTTGAGATAACACATGGTACACACCTGAAACGTGACAACGTCTCGGGATTGCCTTGGTTGAAAAAATGCTATGCAATAGTTGTCAGATAATTTTTTTAAGATTATCTGTTACTGGACAAGCCTTTAGGTCTAATGTTGAATTTGTTTTGTGGCAAAATTTATTGATAAACAAGGATCGGCTACGCGAAAAGCGTGGCCTGCCTGCCTTTCGGAAGAAGGGATTTTCAGCCCCAATATAACTTTTAAAGAACACTGTGACAATGGAAATTGTGCAGAAAGAACTAAACTTGTTAAATTGCAAAAAAACTAAAATCGATTTTTTTATTTTTTGCCTTACCCTGTGCCCTTTAAAGCAGAAATACCCAGACATTCCTTTCGTGTTTCATTCGTCGAAGTGCACGCAGTGCACGTGTACTCCAGTTGAGTTCAATCAAACAATCAAGCATCTAGGAATTTATTTTGATAGTGATTTATCTTGGGAGTCTCATTTCAGTTACATTGCCAAAAGATTGCGAAGTGTGTCATGCATGTTATATTCTACAAAGACGTTTCTACCTTTTCCAATTCGAAAGATGATAGTCAACGCACTGGCTTACGGTTTATTGCGCTATGGAATTACTGTTTATGCCAACTGTTCTATGCTCTGGCACAAGATTGATATTATTTTAAAAAGTATTCTGAAGGGAGTAGCGTACACCTTTTTTTTCAGCCCTCTTTAAAAGGGAGTAGCGTACACCTTTTTTTCAGCCCTCTTTAAAAGATGTGTAATTAGCAAACATTACTGGTTAAGTTCCTTTAAGGGGGACACTACCTGAGCATGTCTATTTTTGAACCGCTCACTCAATCGGCGTGAAATTTGCAGGTGATGTTTGTAGCCATAAAGGATGAGGACATGCAAAGTTTCAGCCCTGTGAAGTAATTTTATGAGGTTCTATAACCCCCCAAACTAAGTAAAGCATAGCTTTGCATGGAATCTGCTCAATGAATCTATTGTTGAAAAATGGTGTTGATCACCACATATTTTTCTGGTGGAATGCATACTGGAATACTTGTTGCTGGTTACTATGAAAAGAAATTTCAAAAATATCCATTTTTCAGGTCAAAAACTTTTATGAAATATATATATATATATATTTTTTACATTTCCCAAGTTTTGCAAATTACAATTATTCATAATAACGGAACATGAAAATGCAAAATCTAAGTTCATAGTAACCGGCTCGATAAAATTTCGGCATATAATCTGCAAATATTAAGTCTCTCGGTAGTTTCATACTGAAACGATAGTTTTATTAAGTGGGATTTACTGCCAAAAAGTGAAGCTGAGATAAATGCACTTGAAGTTTCAAGATGACGTTTTAAAAATTTCTTTTTGCGTCTTTCCACCAGTGTAGGTAATGTCTTCCTCAAACTTCTTCTGATATACTGACATTGCTTTCAGCTATTCTCACTTGCGGATAACGAGTGCTATGCAGTGCAGCACACCTCACCAAAATTTAAAGAACAATTATTTTTGACATTGTTTGTCAGTGCATATTGACAAGACTTTGTGAGGGTGTTCCTTGTTATCGATACATGCTAAAATCTCTGCAGTTCTGAATATGCATTTTTTGGAAAAAAAGGTGCAATTCAAGGTAGTGTCCCCCTTAAGAACATTTCTGTCATTCCACGTATTTATACAAAGTATAGAAAATGTCATCGCTCATTTTATGTCCCTGAACTGTTTAACAGCTTATCAGGTTTGTTTAGCAATATTGATTCCAAGCGACAAATAAAAAAAAAGCTTTAAGGACAATATGCTAAAGTGATATTTCCTGTGTCATGAGTTTAAATCTTGCTCGTCCCGTTTTTCAGTTTCCTTCGTTTGCCTGTTCTGTATGTTATGAACCAACGAATTCGAAATTTAGTTTTACTTTGTTTTATCTTGCTAAAGTTAGATATGTTCCTTGATGCTTTCAATGGCTTTTCATCAGTAGTTGATACAACCTGCAACTTCGACATCAGGTTTCTTTTGTGATTTCTTTTGTGGTTCTCTCTTGTTGCTCGTTATGTGACAATATCCTGCATGTGTTTTCATCCATTCTGTTTAATTTCCTCCAATAACTGGAATGTTGTTTTGGACTGTATCATTTTGCATATTAGACCGTGTTTTATAATATTTCTGTTATTTTACGCCACTGCCGGGTCCAGTCCCACAAGCCACTATTGGCTTTTGACGGACCCGCATTCAGAATGTATTGAATTGAAAGCTGGAAGAAGAAGAAGAAGAAGAAGAAGAAGAAGAAGAAGTAAGAATAATAATAATAATAATAATAATAATAATAATAATAATAATAATAATAATAATAATAATAATAATAATAATAATAATAATAATAATAATAATAATAATAATAATAATAATAATAATAATAATAATAATAATAATAATAATAATAATAATAATAATAATAATAATAATAATTTTATGCACATATGAAACATCAATACAAAAGAAAGCGAGTCTGTCAAAAGCCAAAAGCGGCTTGTAGGACTAGACTCGGCATCGACGTAGAGAAAAAACCGTTATATATAGACATAGTATTAGACGCAAGTAAACACAAGTTACAAAAATTGCAGACAATCCTGCAAAAAGAAAAGAACACGCAAAAAAAGATCATACCATCAATCATAATGGTTCTGGAAAATTAAGAAGCAAACAAAGGTAGAAAACATTGTACAAAACATCTCATGAAAAAAATACTACTAGTATGCCGAAAAGAACAAAACGCAAAAATATTACACGACTCATTTATAAATACGCGCAATAAGTGAACTGAAAAACACAAGGGAAAAAACACACACACACGCACCATATATGCACGTGCATAACTGAAAAAAGCAGTGAAATGAAATATTAAAGGCCGAGTGTTCAAGGCCTTAGCAGATCGTTCTTAGTAGTTTTTTAAGTTTACGTTTAGAATCTAATTCAAAAAAGGTATTGGAAAGGCCGTTAAAAAGTTCGGGGACATAAAACGAGCGCAGTCGTTGTCCATACTTCGTATACACACGTGGGATGATGAAACGTTCACCATCTCTTAGAGAGCGATGTACAACCCTAGGAATGTTAAAAGGGCTTGACCAAATATGTTTACTAATAACAGACCTTTGGAAAAGAGCCGAAAAACGCGGAAGACCTAAATATTCAAACAAATCCTCACTTGGGATATTTATAGATGTATACGCCACGCCTTTTAAAATGCTTTTCAAGATGCTATCAATTTTATCTTGCCAGAGCATAGAACACTTTGCGTAGACAGTAATGCCGTATCTCAACAGACCATAGGCTAAAGCATTCGCGATCATTTTTCTAACAGAAAGAGGGAGAAACATTTTGATAGAGTATAACATACATGATACACTTCGTATCTTTTTAGCAACATAACTAAGGTGAGAGTTCCAGGACATATCAGTGTCAAAATAAATTCCTAAATACTTATTTGTATGAACATATTCGAGAGGATTACATCTGCAGCTCGTACAGTTTGACGAGTGTAGCACAAAAGGAACATGTGAACTCATACGTTTTAAAGGACTATGGAAACACATCAGTTTTGTTTTATGAACATTAATTTTGATAAGATTGGCGTCAAACCAGTTCATTACCTGGGTAGCATTCGCTTGCAATATGTTAATCGCGGTGTTACAATTTATATGAGTTGACACTAGCAGCGTATCATCCGCGTATTGAAATATTTGACATCCTGAGACAGATTTCGCGAGGTCGTTTACGTATAAATTAAACAAAAGTGGTGACAAAATGGAACCTTGAGGTACTCCTGCTTTCAAAGACACCTTGGCGCTACAGGTGTTGCAAACTGAAACATGCTGCGACCGGTTTGCTAGAAAATCTTGAAGCAAGTTGAAAAAAGGCCCTCTGAAACCGTAGTTAAAAAGTTTTTTCAAAAGTATTTCATGATTGATAGAGTCAAACGCCTTAGCAACGTCTAAAAACAGAGCGCAGGCATATTTGTTTTTTTCAAACGTGCTATGTAATGAATCTACGAGGTTTTCCAGGAGAGATTCGGTGCCACGTCCCGCGATAAAACCGTACTGAGACGGAGCTAATAAATTATACTTATCAAGAAAATTTGTCATAGTTTTCAAAATGTGTTTTTCAAGTAGTAACGCTAAGCACGGAAGAATAGAGATCGGCCTGTAGCTTTCTACGTTGTTTCGCGTGCCCCCTTTGTAAAGTGGTCTCACGATAGCACTTTTAAGGCCAATAGGAATGATCCCTGAATTGACAATACCATTTAAAATATATAATAAAATATTACTCAGAACGTCAAAATTGCGCCGTAAGTCGCAAGGACGAATATTGTCCGCTCCAGGGGCCTTGTTGGGCTTAAAGCTAAATAAAAATATACGCAAATCTTCCACAGTCATGTTGGGCAAAAAGGCGGATGACAAACTCGAATATTGCAAATTAATGGGCGTGATAAGATCGTCCTGTGACGCACCTGAAACAGTAGCAAAAAAGCGATTAAAAGCGTCAGCGATTTGCGACGTATCGGAGCCAAAATATTTTGCAATTGAATTATCTATAGATGACTTGCCGGAACATCCTTTTACTTCATTTAAAATAGCCCAGGTTTTGGAAACGTCATGACGAGATTGGAAAAATTTTTGTTGGAAATGTTTGCGTTTTTTGGAACGTACTAATGCATTCGCACGATTTCTAAGACTCTGGAATTGTATTTTTAACTCTTTATTATGGGGAAAACGACGACATCTCGCCCATAAAACGTCTTTTTCTTTGATAACTGAAAGGACGTCAGCAGTTAACCAAGGTTGATTTTGTTTGCGTCTTTTGATCTTAATAGTTTTCGTGCTAATTGCTTTAAAAGTTTCGAGTACATCAACTAACTTGGCATAGGCGTCATAATAGTCGGAATTTTCGATAAGCTCGTTCCAGTCATAGTTGGAAATCAATTTATCAAGTCGACTCGAATCGATTATTGTTGCATGACTTTGATGATCAGGTGAATCGGAAACGACATCGAAATTGATTCGACATCCCACAAAGTAGTGGTCTGCCAATTTTTGCGCAATTACAGTCGATATTACTGGAACGCCCGAATTTCTAATGTTTATATGATCAATGCAAGATGAAACAAGCCTGTCCGATAAGTATTCTTCTCTAGTGGGAGCGTGAATGACACTTTCAATACCGTAGTCCGCAAGGATATTTAAATAATCACACACATTAGATTTAGAAGGCTTTAGAAGGTCAATATTTAGGTCACCCACAATACAAAGCTTATCAGTAGACACAAAATTTCCTAAACTCAACTTCAGCTCATTTAAAAACGTAGATACACTTTCCGAGGGCGGCCTATAAAACGCCAAGAGGGATATAATAAAATTAGATTTACTGAGTTTTAACGAAAGACACTCTGCAGATGTGAACGAGATTTTTAGATCAACGGCTGACCAAACGTTTTTTACATATACGGCTATGCCTCCTCCTCTAGCCGAGTTGCGAGTCAGAAAGAAAGTTTCAAAACCGGATAAAGAAAAGTGACCTTGTGAAACAGCCACTTCTTGAACATTAATTTCTGTCAAGACAAACACGTCGACAACGTTCTCAACTGCTCGAACAATACGTTGAAACTCGTCCCAATATTTTCTTAAGCTTCTTATGTTTACATGTAGTACCGTCATCGCACTAGCACTAGGCGGAAAAGTGTCAAGAAAGGAAGGGAAGTCAGAAAGTACGTTAGTGTTTTCCATTGCTACGTTATTTTTTCGATGTCCCTAGTGCTGGCGATGCGAAGCGCGGTTGAGGTCTCGTCCTTTTTAGCGAAGATGGTGCCGTTCTTTACCCATACGAATTTGTACGATTTTTCTCTGCCCTTTGTCCTGGCCTGCCAGAAGATGTCCTTATTGGTTCGTGTTAAGTTGTCATTAAAGTATATTTTCTGTTGTCTTCCTGTCCGAGAAAGCGTGGCCAACCGCTTACGAGCACTCATCCATTGATCTTTCCCAGATACAGATGCGAACTGAATTAAAATCGGAGGTGCATCATCGCGCCTGGAACGCAGGCGATGGCATGCTACCACCTCGGCAGGGTTAAAGCCCTCGATGCTCAGCTTTGTTGCAAGGTCATCTAATGTGACTCTCAGGTCTTCATCTTTCGTACAAGGAACCCCGTGAATTTCCATATTGCACCTTCTGCTGTACTGTTCGGTTGAATTTACGTTGTTTTGCAAATGTTCAATCATTGAGGTTTGCTCAGACACAGTAGCCTGCAGCACTCCAACTTCCGAACGGAGTAGTTGAATATCTCTTTCATTTGCTGCGACTAGCTGCATGACGGATTCACACTTTTTTACAGATTCTTGGAGCTCCTCGATAGTCTGTTTCATAGCGGCTACGGATGGCTTCAAAGATAAGAGATCGTCTACTTTGGCAGGAAGGTCGCAAAGGCGATCCACATTTACCTTCAACAAGTGAAGAAGCTCCAGTTTTTTGTTTATATCTACAAGTAGTGCTGACACGCTGCCCTCGTCGGCTGGTGTTATGGATTCATCGGGAGCGCTGACGCTTAACCTACTATCTCGACTCCTGCACGTGCGGCAATTCCAATTTTCGCGTTTAGCGTTTCCCATTGATTTAAAGGTTCTTTCCGATATGCCCGAGCACGCATCAAGATGATACGCATGATTACAGGAAGAGCATTTCATGTAAATTCCGTCACTCGGCACCGACTTAAAACACACAATACACTCCGGGTCGTTTCCTTGAGCCATAATTAAAAAGTTTTCAAAATCTGCGCACACTTACAAAAGCAAAAAAACAA